>LT855408.1:2318426-2398324 GCA_900184765.1 Hymenoscyphus fraxineus
CCACCAAGACTCAGCCCTAAAAATCACACCATCGTCCCCGAACACACTGCGATGTGCTGCAAGACATAGATACCGTACTGTAGGTGCTCTTACAGTACTGTACTGTAGGGTATCGGACTAGACTGGGTTCTCCACGAACGGGACATGACGCCACGATACTACAGTACCAGCCAAGAGAAAATGGAATTCATGGGTTTTTTCCGACGACGGACGTTGAGGGAAGGGAGAGGAGAGGAAAGAAATGGGTGAAAGATAAAGAAGAAAAGAAGAAGATATGATGAAGATACGAAAGAGAAGGACGGGTGCGGGGTTGGACCTTTTATGAGGGGAGGAATTTAGGGGTGCTATATATGGTACTACTGTACAGTATGTACGTTTACAGTACTGCATCACCACACTGCATGCGCAGCGAGTTAGTGATGAAATCCTTTACTGTGATCTATTAATGCTTATAATACAAACAACTGCAGTACAACACAACCACGTTAGCTTCAATTCTCGACATAATGTATATTTTGGCTTACTCTATTGAGATAAAAATAAACACCAACAAGAACAAGAACCCGAGAAAAACAGGAATCTCTCATCTCATCCTGAAAACGAGGGCCTTACTCGTACCTACCTACTTATAGAAGATAAGTATAAAACGACCAAGATAGGGGTTATCCGAGAAGCTGATTACCCTTTTTTAGACTTGACTTTGTAATAGTATAGGATATGATCGGATAAGATGGGATGGGATGGTATTGATGCTTGTATATACATCACTTAGTTCTAGTAGAGAACTAATATACTAGATACTATAGTAATAGGAATACCATATCACAAGCATTCATTCCATAGTGATGAAACTACATCACGAAATTACTTCAATAATCGAAAAGCGAGAGAGGTGCCTAGTGAAACCTCCCCTCCTCTCTTGGACTTTGATTCCTGGCAGTCACTGCCTACTGCGAAGGCTATTCAACACCACCAACACCACCAACATCATGATTAGTATTCTTAGCCAGCCAGTCAGCCAGCCAGCAAGCCAGACCATCGCACATCTACCCAGGATGGACATCGCTTTCTTATTAGATAGCTAGCTAACTCGTCCTAATCCAATCTAACGCAACGCAACCAAACCAAGCGAAAGCTGGCGTCTCTATAGGAATATAGCAGTATCTTATAAAGAATCAATTTTTCCTTTTTCAATTCGTGAGTATTACCACGAGTATGTATCCTCCTTCTTCTCTTGGACAGTACGTAGGACGCGTATACTTCAAGATAGGAACCACAGTTACTTCTCCACCCTCGCCTGAGAGCGACTTCGCAGAAAGAATGATGAGGCAGAGAATGGTGAAGGAGTAAGATGGATAGTGTGAGAGTGTCAGAGTGGGGGGTCAAGACGAAGATACGATGGGACATGATAGGAAAGCAAAGGAGGTAAAAAGGGTCCACATACAGACGGTATGCGGAGCTTCATGCATACATACATGCATGCAATACCACAATCCAAAACGAACCCCCCGAGGAGGCTGAAAGGGGATAGTATCGTGGCCAAGTTACCAAGTGGCCAAATAAAAAAACCAAAAAATAAAATAGATGAATGAGAAACATACAACACTAGCGTACCGAGAAAACCACCCACCCAGAACCCCAAAGCAGAAAAAACCCACACTCACACTCCCATCCAAGCACCTAACGAAACATAGGAAAGATTCATGACATAATATACCATCTAACCACCTAACCCTCCCAAACCTGCCCGCCTTCCTCATCCATCCCCCACATCCGAATCCACACGTAGAGGCTCATCACCAACCAGCCTAACGCAGATGGGGATTTGAAGTAGATCAGATCAGCAGAGGAGAGGAGGGAGGCTCTATGGTATGTAATCCGTGAGATCATCAGTCAGGGTGGGGTGTGAGATCTTCTCTTTTTTCTTTGGATAGAGTTGTGTGTTGGATTGGGGGTTAACTCGCTTAGGGATGGGTTGTTTGCGTCATTTTCGGGGGCATGGGGAGGGGAGGGACTGGGAGGAGGAAATTTGTGGGTACGTACAGTACTGGATGATTGTGAGTGAGCTATGATTGTGGGGTATGGAGGGGTGGAGTGGAGTGGAGGTTTCTATGGGATGGGGGATCTAGAACGAGGTGATGACAATTGTCATGGTGGATTGATAATTGAACGGATCGAGACCTTGGCGGATATGCAGAGTGAAAGTACGGTGGATTTTAGATGGTGTTAGATAGGTCTTTTCCTAATCCTATCCGTATTTCTGTGGTATGTAAGTGACTCAAAACATAGCGAACCCAGCCCACGCTGTCGTTGTCGGCGGAGAGAACATAGGACGCCTACATCTTCTCAATTCCCGTCCCGCACTCACATTTACACTCTAGACAACAACCATACTTACCAAAAACCAACCAGCTCCCCAAAAAAGTCCCCTAATCCACAGCCATCCATCCAGCCAGCTCGCAAATAGCCTGCCAACACAACAAAACCCCTGCATCATCAAACACGGTAAACCAATCAGCGCCCAGCGCCCCTCACACAGCACCCGTCTCTGTAGATGAAAGTATAGATAAAGAAGTTACGACGACCAAATAAAGATATAGCTTCCGCATCGGGGAGTGCTGGATTAAGCGACGAGACGGTGCATACATGTGCAGATCTACACCCAGCACCTGCCTGCCTTGCCTTACGTGCAGCCACAGTGAGATCTGGCTAGGATGGGAATGACCTAGGTGGTATTAGCACACGTGTGGATCCTGGGACTGCAAGACATTGAAGTAAGATACTTGCCGAGGGATTGAGGAAGTTTCAATTATCTTTTTTTGAGTTTGAGATTTGATGGTTGTTTTTCTTTTGTTGAATCGCAATATGAGTACTCAGATAGATACTTTCGAGTGTAGAAGATGGCAGTGATTGAGGTGTCCGAAGTATTGCATACCACCGAAAGAAAGATCCTCATCTCATCACAAACGTAGTCTACAAGATCGTCAACACCGCCAGATACGCCCGTGAATCACTTCAGGACAGAACAACCAAATCCTAACCCCTCCCTCAAATGAATGATGAATGAATGAATGAAAGGGTCCCCTTCAATCACCATCAAGTAAAGAAACTACGTACGACACGGCACTCACCACTCACCACTCACCACCCAACTTCAAGTGCCGTAGATAGGATGTTATCCATCCATCCAGAAAAAAACCATCGAATCACCTTCCTAATACATCCACCCCAAAGACAACCACTCAAACTTCCTATACTCCCTCAAGAATTCCAGAAGCAAGAGAAAACATTGGTCACCCTCCCCTCACTTTGTGGACCCCGCCAAGAGACACCGTCCCAAAAGGGAAAGTCTTTAGCCAGCATCCGAAAGTTGTCTGTCCCACGAAAGGGCAGCTACATAATGTCTAAAAATACTTGGTTGTGACACTGCCCATCCAGCCATCCATCCATTCTTGTCCTGGCCTGGCTGGTGGCTGGTGGACCGTGGGACATGGTACAGCCAGCCGCGTGTTGTGTACCTGTAAGATACTAGTTAGCCCTGAGACTTTATCGATATACTGTAGTACTATACTTGGGTCCTAGCTACAGCTTATGGTGGGCATGTAAACCAGCTCATCGGTACGAGTCGCATGAGTATATCATACTCTTGTAGCATGACTCGTAGTAAAGTGTTGGTAGATTCGTGGGTTTCTGTGGACTCGTGAACTAGCACTGGGAATTTGAACTGCGGGGTAACTAACACCGTCCGTCACTGGAGGACAACACCACGTCTGCGATAACAAATGCCCTCTATAAGCTAAGAAAGATTTTCTAGTAAGAAACTAGATGGTTGAAATATATTGAGGATATGAGATGAAAGAGGTCATGGAGAAGAAGATGTCGAGGTGAATACGAAGAGGTTGCATCGATCGGTAGCGGATCTGCATCTCGCAGCAAGGACGTCATGAAAACCCTGGTTAAGCGAAGTGAAACTAGACCTCACCTCATCAATAGGGGTATCAACGACTACTGTATCTTGCCGAGTTTTCATATCAAGATTCACTGTGACTTAGAACAAGACAAATTTTCAAAACAGAGCAGCGCAGTGATGGAACAGGAAGGTTTTTTATAATATGAATTTCTTTCGTATGTACTATTTGAGGTCCCGCTCGAATGGGCTAATCCACCAAATCTCCATCCATAATCATCTCTCATCCCATCTCAGTATTTTGTGTTGCATCTAAAAAACAGACTTGGAAGCCACGCGAACCAATCTAGACTTCCAAGAAAAGAAAAATCGTCCTCGACAAAATGAAAATTGCGAATCTATAATAAAGACATGAAGAAGAGGTACAAGTGGTATAATCATGTACCGTGATGAAAAGAGTGAAAATGCCAAACGCCGTCATTGATACAGAAAGATTGTATCATGTGAAATCTCGCTCGCTCGCTGTTGTGACAAATGGGGTTGATGTAATTCTAAACCCCCATGAACGCCAAAAACATATCTCATGTCATTAAAACTTTGGGAAAAGATTGAGAGCAAGGGATCAATCAAGCCTCGACGGCCACAGACTCGACTCGTTGTTCGGGGTGCTCAAACTTCTCCTTGGCAGCAGCGAGGTCGGCATCGAATTGGGTCTGCTCAGTAGTTGGAGCTGCGACGGCTTCGGTTTTGTTCTCCGAAGGGATCACAGCCGGCTCAGACGATGTTTTCCTTTCTCCAGCAAAAGAAACATGAGCTGGTTCGATGACTTTGATCTGCTCGATTGGCGCTGGTGCTGGGATTTCCTCCAAGGTAGGCACTTGCTCTTCAAGAAGTTGGTCTTTCTCTGAAACCGAAGCCTCAACTCCATCCATGGATTCAACTGGTGGCGTTGATGGTGGGGTCAACTCAACACCTTCCATAGCCTCAGACTTCTTTCCTGACAAAGGCTCCATGGGATCGACCTTTTCCAGCTTAGCAGCAGCTTCGGTTTGGGTCTCGGTGTTTTCAGGTGATGCGGGTGGGGATGGTTGAACTTCAACGACCTTCAAGGCAGCAGAAAGCTCTTCCTGTTGGCGCTTTTGATCCATCTCGAACAAGAATTGAGCATACTTGCTTCTCTTGTTGTGGATACCGCATTCAGTCTTGGCTTGTCCCTTCCATCGACCAGCACGCTCATCCTCGCCTTCCTTTACTGGCTCGGTGCTGTGCCAATCACCGACACTCTTGTATCCTCGATCCAAAAGTTCGTTGTATGGGACGTTGTGCTCCTTGACGTAGTCCTGAACTTGCTTGAAACTCCACGAAGCGAGAGGATTGATCTTTATCAGGCCAGCTTCGTCAATCTCGATGATGTCGAGACTCTCACGTTTGGAACCTTGGGATCGTCTGCGACCTGTGAGGACAGCAGCCACAGAGAGATCCGAGTAGGCGCGTTGGGCAGGCTCAACCTTGGCCACCCAGTCGTAAAGCTTGTCATTGGATTTCCATAGTTCCTTTCCGTGTCGTGCTTCGAACTCGGCAGTGGTCTCAACACCTTCAGGCTTATAGACATGAAGATGGACATTGGGATATCGTGCTTTGGTCTTTTCAATCAGAGCATGTGTCTCCTTGAAGTGATATAGTGTATCAAGGAAAATGGCGTCAATGGTAGGCAGATCTGGAGTCTCGGAATGGATCTTGGAGAGCATATCCAGAGTGACTAAGCCTGAAATTCCAAAGGCGGTCGTCTGGTAGAGGTTGGGGAAGGTGATCTTGCACCATCGTAAGACGTCAATGGGGGCGAGGTTGTTAAGTGTTTGGTTCAAGAACTTCAGGTGTGGTTTGGCGAGAACAATTGATGGGAGAGAGCCGGACGATGAGGCACCGGAGGCATAACCAGACTCGAGCGACGACTCCATGTGATGAGGACCCATTGTGATGGTATTGCGGAGAGTTTGGGGTGTAGGGGGTAGTTTTGTTGTTGACGTTAAATCTGGGGAAGAGAAGCTTTTTGGGGGGAGGAAAAGTCGGATGGTGCAATCCCTGTTTGCGATGGTGCAATCCTGCTTGGGAACAAAGTGAAGCTTGGATCCGAGAGGGAGCTAGCGAGGCGAGGGTTGGGGTGAAAGAGGTGGAGGGAGGAGAAAGAACTGGGGAGGTGGACAAGAGGATTGTTGGTATTGTGTAAGGGGATTGATTGTATTGAGTGGAGATGTTGTGACTGAGTTGAAAGCTTTGAATGATGCTGATGGAGAAAAGAGACGGGAATTGAGGGGCACAGAGGGATGTATAAGTAGAAGAAACAGAAACACCGCACATTGTGAAATGAGTGGAGATGGAGCTAGAGCTGGAGCACAAACTCACACTTGCACCGCTACGCACCTCCGCACCTACACACCTACACGCGACATCATTACCAATGACAGATTCCTACTATGGAATAGCATCGTAGATTAAATCCGAGCTGAGTAACTGGCAGAGGAGAGGAGACGAGGAGATCAGTCATCCGTGCTCTCTCCATTGCTGGGGCCAAGTGAGGATGTCGAGGTGAGCGATGTCTGTCAAAGACTACCGAGCCGCCTCTGTTCCAGTGTACGATTACCGCATTAGGTTTAACCCTCGTCACGCCATCGATGGGGGATGTGGCCTGAGGCGGTCAGGCTGCCACAATCTTCTGAAGCTCAGGCACCACCTGGCGCTGATTGGACGAGGATGACGGTGCCGCTCGATGTTCCGACTGCCTCTTCGGTTGGAGTCCCCAGTCGCATCACATCACCGACTTCAGTTTCAAAGACCAGCTGCGGTCACTGTGCAGCGTGGTCCATCTACTTCCCTCGTACAGAGCGATCCTCGCCCACGCACAATGGCTGAGGGAAGGTCTACGAGACACTCCAGTTTGTACAGTACAGTACCGTACCGTACAGTACCGACCTCATCAGCTCAGCTAGGTTGGCGCCCCTGCGTCACAGAAGCCTAATCGGATCGCGACTCTTGTCTGGCACATCGCTGCAACTGCCAGCGAAGAGTTGGGTTCTGTCAAATGTTCCGCGCTTATGCTTATGCAAGCTAACCTTCTCTACCATGTTGACATTTGATGGATGGTGCCATACCTCGTGACTTGGACTTCTTACGCGAAGGTCGAACTCTGGTCCATCGACCCATTGATTTCAAAGGGACCGACCACACTTCCATCCAATCAAAGCGCACTGGTGTCATTCCACCCGATACCGACTTCTGAACTACTGAGATACCTGGGGACTTCCAGAAAAGTCTTGGGTCCATACAAAACAACTCGTTGTCAGCCTTGCAGGCGAGGCTCGTGGAATAGGAAGGTGTCTGTAGAGGGGTGACGGCGATTTTCTCCATCATCATTCTGCATGTGCTTCCTATCCTACAGCTTACCAAATACCTGTGGTCTGGATCTACACAGCTACAAATCAACGCTCAACCTCTGTCCCAGAAATATTACCTGATTGAGCAGTGTTGATCGATAAAGTCCCAGTGTTGTTGCTGGTACTGTTTTGGACTCCATCAGTCTAAGTAGCAAGATGGAAGGTGCAGATCCCTATCAGAGAGCTAGTTCTTACATCACTCCACTAGTTACACCAATCTGTACAAGGCAACTCGGTATTCCCAAAAAATGGATACTCAGTTTCCTCGACAATGATACGTGGGAACAGTAAAGATTGATCAATGCTCCTTTCAAAACGTCAACAGGAACCAGTAGTTCCCTAATTCTGCTACATCTTATCAGATCACGACGATCCCAAAACTTAGGGTTTCGTCGTCACAATGACAGAGAATACCGTCTTGCATCTTGAAGATCTCTTATTTGGACCCTGCAACTTCAGGGTCTTGCAGCTCAACTCTCGTCATGAGATTTAGGGGTCCCCTCTTCGGGAACATTTTCTGCACATTCGCTTCGTCCACCCTCTTGCATGCCTGCATTACATGATGACCTCCTATCAACAGAAATATACAAGCTGTCAGGGGTACGACACTTGTCATACTATGATAGTCACGGTAAGATATGCTTCAGATGGTCTCAACAAGTTCCCCATCGAGAAAGATATCAGCCTCATGTTTTCAGCGCACCACTCGGTACTTGCTCCACCACGCGAAAACTCCTGTTTTGGTAAAAAGATGAACCCTCAATCTGCAGAACATCATCATATACTTCTCAAACAACACCCTTATGACACTCGAACAAGCGAGGACCCTTTTCCCCTGAGTCTCAGCGCCATGACGACTCAGCCTCTTTGAGCCATTCAGATGCTTGTCCATGAGAGTATCTTTTCCCAACTTCGCGCCCAATTCGGTCACAGAAAAGCCAAAGAGAGCCAACCAACACGGTCAAGCGCTTACATCTGCACTATCTTCCGAAAAGGAAGGACTAGACTACCCACGTCAAGATCCAATATATCAGCATCTTGAACACAAGGACACGAGAACCTTAGCGTTCGGCCTCTCTTTACTGAAGAAGAATCAGCCGCTCATGGCCGTGAAAGTGTTCCAAATTTCCCTTGGCGAAGCACTCGAGGAAGCTCCCCCTATCTCGATGTTTGATTTCAGGACTTCCAGAGCTCCACTCGGAGTCAGAATGGAAGGGGAGATGGAATATGGTCACGGATTGGGACGTTTGCAAATTCGGCAGATGGCGAGGGAAAAACCTGATGGTCCCTCCTTCAAGATTTGGGATTCACTGATGTCATGAATTTCCTCTTCTGCCACTACAGCGTATCTCCGTGAGTGGAACCTGAATTTGGGTCTCGAACTTGATGTTGGTAATAGTATTGACTCGAGAATAGTGACCCACTTAGCTCCATATCCAAATATATCTGTCCGTCTTCGAATGCAGTATTCAGATCTTGCCACTTCAGCGTATCTCTGTGAGTGAGACCCGAATTTTGTTCTCGAGTCCGATATTGGTAATACCATCGACTCGAGAGTCGCGCGCCACTCAGCTCTTTTCGAATCTAGTATTCAGATCTTGCCACTTCAATGTTCTTTCCGTGGTTGGAACCTGAATCATGTTCTCAAGTCCGATATTGGTCACACCATTGACTCAAGAGTACTGAGCCACTTTTCTCAGTATCCAAATATATCTTTTCGAATAAAATATTCAGACCCCTTAAAACACCTCTAAAATAGATCTATGTGATACCAACACCTAATGTAAACCCACAACCCACCAAATCCCGATATCGATCCAGATACTGTAATCTTACTGTGAATCTATAGTATGATCTCCCATCTCCCCTATTTCATAACCTGGCACTTTCCCTTGATAAATATCCCCTTGAATATACGCATCATTTAACGAAAAGAAAGTTGAAGACAAGTATCGTATGTTTATATGTACAGTACAATACCATCCTCCCATTTGCAACAATCTATTTTTGTAGGTTTTACTTGGTGTAAGACTCTTGTTCTAGAATCTAGACCTTACACATCTCCACGCTGTTAAGGTTATGTACTACCACTGTCTCGCTACTGTACTACTATCCCATACTGTACTCCTGTCTCGCTATAGCAAGCAATTCAGCCTCACCCCCTTTGAGGTGGGATATTTACACGACTTGACACGACTTTACACGACTTACACGACTTACACGACTTACACGACATGATGGGATGTGGCGAGTGTCTGACTGGACTGTCTGAATGGCTGGCTGGCCTGGTGGATGGGTACGAATATGGGCGTTACGCACGTGGGTTCTATACTTGGGTTTATATATACTTGTGGAGATGGGGTGGTAGAGGCGTTTATGTTTATTTTTGTTTGGTTTTTTGTTTTGTTGTAGGATGGTGTGGTATAGTATAGTGTGTGTGGGAGGGGATACAAATCCAGGCGTTACGCACGTGGGTGCTATACTTATAGGTGGTAGTGTGGTAGTGGCGTTTATTTTTGTTTTGTTTTGTTGTAGGATAGTGTGGTATGGTATGGTGTAGTGTGTGTAATGGTGTGTGTGTGTGTGTGTGTGTGTGTGTGTGTGTGTGTGTGTGTGTGTGTGTGTGTGTGTGNTGTCACAGTGTCACACTTTTTCGTTCTTTGTTGGTGGGACTTGGTCTGAGGAGAGGTCTTTGGTTTTTGGATGGGTGGCGGTGGATGTGTGGCGATGGGTGGTGGTGGTATATATATATAGTACAGTACGCTAACTTCAGGTTCAGGTTCGCCTTTAATATTGGAATAATGGCTGTGGCTGAGGGGGCATGTATATATAGCAATGAGGCTGGGTTGAATTGAGATTAGTTGAGTTGAGTTGAGTCGTTAGTGTGTTACGTGATAAGTGAGTGTTATGTGGGATGTGTTATGAGTTCGGAACTTTGGGATGGTATTCTGGGAAAGGGAAGTGACACTACTGTAGTGAGTGACTTTTACTCTGTGACACACACTTGTGAGATGAATCAAATATTTGGGATGGGATATATTTACAGTACCTACATGGCTATATGCCTATCTTATGGGTTTTTATAACAAGGCTTGTTGTTGATATAGTTATAGTTGTAGTTTTGGTATTACTCTTTGTTGGTTTTGTGTGTCTTGATAATATAGTGGGTTTTTGTGATACTATAGCGGGGTTTTGTAGTGTGGTTGGTGGTCGGTGGTTGGGAGTGTGAGGGGGGGTGTGACGGGAGGTAAGGTGTTTATTTATATGTTAGGTTTGGTTTTTACTCTGAGTGAGTGTAAGTGTGGGTATGGTTCTTTTCTTTCGATTTTAATTACCTCCTCGACGCCCCGTGTATATATTTCAAACTTTAGATTTACAATTTCCTATTCAGGCGGTGAGATCGGTCGGAATACTACTTAGGCGAGCTTACGGGGCTTGATCTGACGTGCAGGTAGTGCTATCGTTGGGTACTAAGACTAAATGTTAGGTACAAAATAGGAGACTGTTAGAATAAGCTGTGCAAAAAGAATGTGGATGGATAAAAGAAGCTAGCTAAGGTGGGAGTAGTGCTGTTATATAGGAGCTCTCCTGTACTATGGTGCCTTCTTGAATGAGACTAGCGTCTTCCTCTATAAGACTAGCGTGTCTCATATGGATCTATACCAAATATAGACTTCTCCTATACAGTTTAACACTTTAGCTATACATTTTAACAACTTACATGTTTAGGAAGTTAAGGCGCTCTAAGTATTCTACCTACTAGGGAACTTATAATACAGAAGTGGCTTTATCAGCTTAGGCGGGTTAGAGTTAGGGCTAGGGCTAGGGGTCTGGGTTAGCGGAACATGAACCCCTACTACCTACGATATTAAGATCTCACCAACCCACTTGGGTTAGGGGGTTAGGGTTAGGCATCTCGTTAGCTGCCAAAATGTATAGCCAAAGTGTCAAACTATATAGGAAGACTCCGAATATACGGGGAGTCTCGCTAAATGCAAGAGTTACATGCTACATTAACAAAGGGGGTAAACCGCATCGTTCTATAAAACTAAAGTATCTAGGATATCTTAAACCTAAAATTTGAAATTTACATGCTTTCACTTTGTAATAGAGTGATTTTGCAGCAAGTTCGTTGTAATTTAAACAACGATTATTAGTGTGCATATAACTAAGTTTATAACTCTTGTCGTTATTTTATAACCTCGATCTATAAACGATTTACTATAAAATAAGCTGTAGGATTTATATCATATCTTTAATAACAAAATTCAAATACAATGCGAGTACGAGGTGTCTAATCAAATACAAATCTTATGTGGATTTTTACAGAATTGATTCTTTTTTATATAATAACACTCGGTCCTCTCCTGTCTCCATAAACACAGTTATAATCGGGTTTCTACCACAGATATCGTCCACCGCTTAGTACGAACCTACACTTACAGTACCCTCAGATTACTCTCGGACTTTTGTAATTACGAAGTATAAAAATCTACGGCAGAATCACTCTAATTAACAGAGGGGGTAAACTCCATCGTTCCGTAATACGAAAAGTATCTAGCATGCCTTAAACCTAAAATTTGAAATGTACATACGGAGCGTCAGGGAGATACCTAGGTAATGGGTTTCTTTGTAATAGACTATAGAAGGATCAGTAAGCCAGTAGATAATAGAGAGACTGTCTATGATGCGATCTTCGCATTTTAGAACTAGTAGAGTATAGTAACTACCTGGGCACTGTAAGGCGAAATGGAAGCTTCATGGTGGTCTACCGGACTGGGAGGACCTTTTCTAGGTTATGTAACGGGTTCCGTCTGGAAGTTCTATATATTCCATGGAGTTAGGGGTCTGGAATGGAATAACTCCAGAGGAGGTCCTGGAATAGAAGGGAATTCCAGATGCAGAGCGTTATATACCTCCTCATATTCTTATTATTCCATTCTATATCGAGTTGCTGTAGTTTTACAATTACTATTTATCTTCCTTATTTCCTTCAGTTTATATTACACGATATTTGCTATTTGCAAACTTCCTACGCTAGTGTCATTTTATGGTATTTAACACTTACCTGTACCTTACTTTATAAATTAGCGAGTTCTTCCATTCTTGTTTCGTTACAGTTCATATCTATTCTTCATCAATAGAGGAAGAATTAGAAGGGCTAGTATAAAAGAAAACAGTTCAAATGCCTAGGTAATACAGTAGCTAAAGCACTTTTCATTATTACAACGAAAGTAGTTTCAAGCTCTCAGGAGTAAAGTAGGCACCTTCATTATTTCACTCTTTGCTGAAGGAGTAGCGGCTATATAAGAGTAGTATCAGAATATACGAGCAATTGAACCCCACCTACCGTTCTGTACTATAGGCGAAACTCGATACAAAATAAATCCGGATATAAGGATATTCGTAGAGGCAAGATTCGTAAGGATAAAAACGAGGTTATCGTTATATCCAGTTTCATCTGTACTTAAAGAGGGCAAAAGAACTCGGAACGCCCCTCCTTCCCCCCTATTTAACTTCTAATATACCTCTAAATGGATTGGACGGTCAAATTGGCTTAGATAACTATATTGTCGAGCTAGCTCCTTCCCATAACAAGTTTTATGCAAGAGAGGAAGACGCGAGCTGTCTGGTCTCTCTAACTTAAGGATATCCCCATTTACTCTAAAATTATTGTGTCGTGTTTCGCCTATACCTCCGTACTTCGTATTTCGTAAATCTACGTTCTTCATTTCTTGCGCTGACAGGGATGCATCGCTTTCTCAAGCAACCAAGACAATTGGCACACATTTGCTTCTGACTCTTCTTCTTGGTACTTGCGCAATCGGTACCAAAATTTCATGTTCTGCGGTTTGTAATTGCCAAGCGGGAAATGCGAGCCCGGTTATCAGGTGCGGGTTGAAGTGAATCATATAATGGGAGATCGTGGGGTACACTGTTTCCCAATCTGTGGGGGTTTCACAACAACGCATCACGGTACAGGTTCTGCGTGTTTTACTGTACTGTAGTGAGTGATCTACTTTCGGGTTATTTGTGAAAGAGAAAATGACGTAGCGATTATTTGAAGAAAAAATAAAGTTGATTGTCCCCTACCCCCAAACCCTAAGCGAAAGTCTGGTGATAAGCGAGGAGAGCAAGGAGACATTTTCTTTTGACATGTCACTTTACTTTGTGGTGAGCACATAGTGAGTTTCTGCTTCTGTATGATTTGAGCCAAGGCCGTATTACGGTGTTCCGAGTTGACTTTTTACTGTAAGCTTAACTTTAGCTTAATTAGGGAGTTGATGCATGGGGCTTAATCTTGGTCGTCTCAAGGCACGACTCAAAGTGGAGAGATATAGGTTACGAGTAAGTTTACACAACACAACTCCTGGTCACGTTCCTACTGTATAAGTGTATTTGGCGAACTTCTCTTGTTAGACATAAATATATCAGAGACTCAGAGTGTTCATCTGATCACTGTAATCTTGGAACTTGGGAGCTTGAAACAGCAGGGTTATTAATAAGCTGGCAGTTTTTGTTTTGCGGGAGCCGATTTCATTAGACGCATTGGGTACTTACCCCACAATGTTTGCGTTGATGAATGTTTGAGAGCCTATCGTCATATTTGCTTGCCAAGTTGTCTGATATAAATTGGACGCAGGCTGTCGTTCGGGCTCGGATAGGCTTTTCCATACTTTGCATCGTACTCGCATTATTTCTTCTCCAGTCACACAACCATTGGCCCTCGCTTGTGGGAATAGGTATCCCAGTAGGAGCGGTTGTATTTAAGGTATAGACTCCCGGGAGTATATAAGGTATAAACCTTTTGTATGCGCTCGGTTGTCTATACCCTAGCGACAACTGTCTATACCTTATATATAACCGGTTGTATATAAATGGTGACTAAAATGTCCGCGGTTCTCTATAAATAACAATATTCTTTTCTACGTAGTTTTACACTTATTTCTATACTTATTTCTATACTTTTACGGCTCAAATTACTCACTAAAATCACGTATATACAAGGGACAGAGAGAATAGAAGGGGCAGTTAGGAGAAGGGAAGGGAGGGGTAGACAAAGAGGGAGGGGGGAGTTATAGGTAGAGGGACAGTAGAAACGACTAAGTACACTCACAGGTAGGGATGGGAGAAAACGACTAAGTACACTTCTAGGTAGGGATAGTAGGTACGACAGGCAGGTAAAGAGAGGGCGGGGGAAGGGTAGTAATATAGATAGTACTCGGGAGTACGCACGTGGTAGGATCTACGTACCAAGAAATAGAATAAAAGTCTATTCCTAGCTACTAGACCGGTAAAAGTACTTAGCGAAATTAAGAAAACCCGTCTTATACCTAATAAAAGATTATCTTATAGAGAATACTATAGGGATAAATAGACGACTAATAGAAACTAATAGAACCTTTTATAAATTTTAATCTTTTAGAAACTTCTCCTAAATAATCGGTTATTGATTTGTATATACCTTATATACACCTGCTCCTACTAGGTACAGAGATTCTTAACAAAATAAGGGCTTATTTAGGTTAATAGGCTTAGGGGGGTGTCTATTTAGGTATTCTACTTAATTATAGGGAGTTTTAGGAATATCTGTTTTTTAAAACTTTTAATATTCTATTAAATCATTAGTTGTATATAAGGTATAGACCGGGAGTATATAAGGTATAAACCTTTCTGCTCCCACTGGGCGGGAATAGGTATAAACCCGGTAAGTCTATAAAAGGCACATGGCTAATGCCTACCAAAACATCTTGGTTATTCTGCTCTGTTTCTTGCTATTATTGCGCAGCTACTGTAATTACCAATGCCATTCATCAGAAACTCTAGGCACTTTATCAGTTTGAGAACAGAGCCGGGTGATCGCCCGCTTGCACCCGTTTAACATACCCCGCAATATTACACAGCTCTCTATCAAGTTCTGATTTCTTATAATAAGATAGAGCTGTTTCCTCGAGCAAACCCCTCCAACCTCACCTGAAGGTTAATTCGCTCTCTACTTCTTTTTATGTTTCACATTCTTTGAGCACACCATGAAATCCCCAAATGTTCTTCGCTTGCTGGTGCTCTTCCCAGCACTGATCTATGGCCAAACGCCATATGCACAGCCCCCAAGTGCAGTCCCAGACGGATGTCGACTAATAAGTACAGACCCAGATTGGCCTTCACCTGAAGTATGGCAAATGGCTCTACCTGGAGTAACTCCCATTGAGCCAGTTGCCCCAACAAAAAGGCAACTCGATCCAAATGTTCCTCATCCCAACTATCGCTTCAAAGCTAAAAATGCTGCCGATGTCCAATCAGCTGTAAAGTTTGCAAATTTCCACAACATTCGAGTTTCCGTCATTACTAGCGGACACGATCAACAAGGCCGAAATTATGCTGCATCAGGACTCTTGATAGACTTATCACTCTTGGGAGGGTTCAAGGCACTTGAATCTTTTACGCCAACAGAACAGGGTGCTGAAAGTCCGGAACCTGGGTCTGAGTCCACACCAAATGTCATCAGCCCCAAGAATGGTGTCCAAGCTGCTGTTACCTTTGGTCCTGCAGTATTAGGGTTGCCTCTGAACCAAGCTCTTTTTGCCTCGGGTCTCTTTGTGCAAACCGCCGCAGTGGGTAAACAAATACCCCCTGCTATATGAGCTACCAGTCGATACTGACATTTTATAGCAACTGTTACCGTCTCAGGTGGATGGGGTCAAAACGGTGGCTATGGACCATTGACACAACAATATGGTTTAGGTGTCGATCAATGGCTCGAAGCAAAGATCGTCACTCCAGATGGTGAGCTAAAGGTGGCAAATGCAGTAACAAATACCGACCTTTTCTGGGCAATCAGAGGCGGTGGAGGTGGTACATTCGGTATCGTTGTTGAATCAACCATGAAGGCTTATCCAAATGTTCCAATTACTGGTTTCAACTGGTACATCAATGCTACGCAAAGAGCAAACGGCACCGACCCAGTAACGGGTAAGGGACCGATAAGCGAGGCGATGGCATACCTCATGGGTGAACTACCGGCTCTGCAAGAGAAGGGTGTCAGCGCTTACATCTATGCCGGAAACTCTCAGGTTCGGTGCTACTCTATTCATCCCGGAAACACGTCTGGAGTAGCGAATGCGAATGCTTTATGGGGTCCAATTCTTGAAAAGATGTCAGCTTTCCCAGGAATGACTCCTTTCCAAACCAAACCATTCGAGTTTGCAAACTACAAGGAATTCTTCGAACTAACGTATGGAAACTTCACTGCTTCCCCAACGCCCCCCGATCCAACCAACTTTGGTATTGTTCCTTTTGATAGTCGACTTCTTTCGGCCGAGCATTTAAAGAGCCCAGATCTTACAGCTGCACTTGCTGGAACAAATGGAAACTACGGTATTATGATGCATGCCCCAGGGCCACATATTGGTGATGGCAACGATACTTCGGCAAACCCTGGCTGGCGAAAGGCGGTGGCTTTTGTTGTTGGGTGGAAAACAAATACGCTGAACGTGGATGGACTTCGAAAACTTGCTCCAGATATGGGAACATACATCAATGAGGTATTTATCTCCCCCTTTCTGAAACTAAGTCTCATGTATAGATACTAACGGTTTTCTTTCATAGGGAAGTGTCACAGAGCCGAATTGGCAGACGTCCTTTTGGGGAAGTAACTACGCCCGACTTTCAAAGATCAAGGCTCAATTGGATCCGAATATGACTTTCTGGGTCACTCCGGGTATCGATGCTGAGCGTGCGGAGTTTGTCAATGGCCGAGTATGCCTGGTCGGGAATACGACAACGAACTTGATGATTCCACCAGCAACAGATGGAGCCATCGCGGCGGATTTGGAAGCGAAAAGGGATAGTGCTTTTGGTGGCCAAGAACGCGAGTGGACCAAATATCCAGCCAATGGCACTTGGCTTGGGCTTCAAGACAAGTCTGGGGACATATACTCGGCGGCTCCTGCAGGAACAGGGGGGAACCCAACTACTGCGACCGAGGACGACTGTGAAGATGATGTTGAATAGAAAACCATGGGGAATACTATGAAGCTGAAGCGTACATAGGCAGGCGGGATTAGAGACTTTTTTCGATTGTATATACTTCTATGGATTATGCGAAATACCGGATCGTGGTTAGGACACTTTAGCCATTGTATGCTATTTATCTCTGAATGAAGATGGCATTCTTACCGTTAAGATACGAAGTGAATTGATCCAATACAAATCATTTTACTTCCTACCAACGTTCCCTCTTTTGGGTCTATCAAAATCTATAGTTTCAATAAATATCGCCGTTGTCCACATAGAACTAGAACGCTCGTTTTAGAAAAGACTGACGTAAAACAAACCTTGTCACAGTAATTGGCTATATGCCTATACTAGTCGTTAAATTATTGACGACCGAAAATGCAGACAAGAAACATTTTTAAGGCTCTCGCTTAATTCACTGACCACCTAATTGATTAGTCGTAAGATTCACTACAGAAGTTCGTTTTGCGGATATTCTAATGTAAAATCATTGTAATAATATTATTCGGATCATGTAATATTAAATTTGTTCGCGAAATTATACTTATAATGTGATTTATTCAGGTGATATCCCTTCCAGACTCGAGAGTGCCGGGTGCGGCCGTGCTTTCCAAGTGGAGTAAAGTATCCACTTTTACAACATTTTCTCCGCAAAATGAAGTCGTGTAGCCAACCATATTTTGTTTCCAAGCATTCGAGCCTCAAATTGACCCATATATTGTATCCACAATCAAGCACGGCCGCACCCGGCACTCTCGAGTCTGGAAGGGATATTCAAAAGGTAAAAAAAGGTACTCCTTAGATTCTTAGAAAGTTTTACACTTTTTTGATTAGTCCTTAGCTGATACGATTTCGTCTGTGATGAAACAATTGGGAACCAGAACTGTATATAAGGAGGACAATATCGTGAATGCTGAACGAGTTTGTTTGTCAGCTAGTTCTTCCGCTTATTAAAGAAATATTTCTGGCAGTCTTGTTGGGCCACCAACTAGACCGAGGTGAAGGCTATGTATGAGAAGGAGAGGCAAAGGACCTGGAAAGCTCGCTTTCTCCCGTCCCCTCCATATGATTTGTTGTAGGATGGGTTTAACCTCGTAACCTAGTCCTTTGAGTCCATTCGATTATCCGATACATGCTGAGATATGTTAGCATTGACCCTCTCCATGACTCTGTCCATCGCTATCTAAAACCCGAAATAGTCGCTAATACCCCTACCCGAAAACGGGATTTTGTCACTAAGCGAACTTTTTCTCCTCATGCATACACTACCATCTACCACAGGTTATTCTACCCCGTCAGAGTGTTTGAGATGGCTTTTGAACTCCCAGCTAAAATCCAATCCACTTGTTGTATTTTGACCTCCTTCTTCTCTTCTGTTCTCTTCTCGTTTTACATCCAGTGCAGGATGACCCTCGTGATAATTTGAAACTTGTCTTAATATTTCTGCTAACCGAAGCGCGCTTCCTCTCTCAAATTCCACTTCATGAAGTCAGAAATCGCTCAAATTCAGAACCAACAGATTCCCAAATTTCTACAGCTTGCTTTCTGGCTTTGCTTCACTCCTTTTTATTGGAACTTTTAGAATTGCTTGTCCCTCTTTTAGGACGACCTTTCCGCCATCGACACGGCACGAAAACCGTACATCTACAAAGTCTTCCTTCCCATCAATAAATCCCAAATTCCAGATATCGATCAGAAGCTTATCTCCAGGAAGTACTGGTGATGCGAATCGTGCTTGAAACTCATGTAGAGTGCTGCCATCTCCGCTTCCGACTGCACGCACAATTGCATGCGCGCAGATGTTCCAAGTCCCAAGTCCATGCAAGATAACGCCTGGAAATCCCATATCTTTTCCCGGCTCGGGAGTAGCATGAAGCGGGTTATAGTCCCCGTTTAAGCTTGACGCAGTTAGTTCCGCAATACTTGAAGCTGGGTATTGGGCCAACCTATCCCAATATGATGAACTCTTACCGATACAAAAGACTCAATTCTTTGCCCGTCTGCTCGGTAAACACAAAGTCTGGTTTTCGTTTCGGAGTATCAAGCTTGATTCCTTTGGGTCCTCTAGTTCCACCCCAGCCTCCCTGACCAACATAAAAGCTCTGCGCATCTACCTCAGCGTAGCACACCCCTTCAGACTCGTCAATGAGTTCATGCCGCGAGTGCACAATCGTCCCAGATCCTTTGTCGTATATACCTACGATCGATTTCCGCATAGAAAATTTACGTCCCTCGGTGGTTGTTGGGAGGGGTTTATGGACTTTGAGATGACGAATACCATCTACTACTTTGCTCGGATCAAGTGGTGGAGGGCGAGGGGTTATTTCAGGAACGGGTGGGTGAGGTAACGTTGTATCATAGGGAATGACCTCTTGAGATGAATCCTTGAATGCTTTGAGATCATCAGTTAAACCTTTCCATGACACTTTCATTGAACTCTAGTCAAACTTTTTGGCAAGAACATACATAATATGACAGGATATGTTGGAAAAACTTGAAAATCGGGATGCAATTCCTAGTGGAAAGCAGTTAGATAACAGAGGGTAAAAAAGAGGTCCAAGAAAGTTTACATAGAGAAAATGTAGTTCATCAGCTTTGCAACCGATGCTGTGTGCAAAAAGTAAGACGTCTCGTTTGAGCCATGAGACGGCTGTAGAAGTAGACATTTTATTTTCTATATTTGATCCTTCTTATTTCCCTTTATTTGGATTCTGGTCTTAAGTATTCTTGCCAGAAATTGTAAAGACTTCGTAGGGTTGGTGTTGAAAACTATTGATGTACTGGTTCTGATCATGCAGCTACTTTTGGAATTATAGTATCACGTGTAATTGGGAACAGGTTTCAGACGTCCTCTATGACGGATTCCCGAGGAACGGTTCATGATCCTAGCAAAACTCTCACGCCATTCCGACATCGAGGTCCCATTCCGATGTTACGGCCTCACCCGGATGTGCAGAGTTTGCAAGAGTGTTGGCAAAGTGGGGTTATTGTAACGTAATCTAATCAATCGTAGAGATTAGATCGCAACCCTGTCACCGCCTGCCAAGGAAAACGTTCAGGGGCTCGCTAGGCTCGCATGTGCATTCCCCGCCATGATTTTCGCTCACATTTGAATATTGGGAATGACCTTACTAGTCCGAATGGGGTACTATTTCAGAATACCAGGATTCGGGTAGCTATTGAGTCTTGGATCTCAGTGCTTCAAAAACTTCTCTCGGAAGCAACATCGCCACAGCTGTCGCCGTCCTTGAAAGGTTGTAAACGATTTCTTGAATTAGTGAAGACACCTTACATTTACTCAAATTCTGCAACCAATTCATACAATATGGCAGATCAATGGGATAATTATACCTTCGCGTTGCCGCACCCATGGAACACAAATTACCGCATCTTTCGCTCAGCAGCTGCCGATTCAGCTTCTTCCGCAAGCTTTCAAATCGAGCTGGTTCAGACAAAAGAGCCCAAAGGCAAAGGATCCACAGCAGTGATTCCAAAACCACTTCACAACTCAAATATCTTATTCAGTCATCTATTGGAAGGAGAGAAGGTTTCAATTGACGACAATACGTCATGGGCTAGGGCACGAAGAGCTCCATCAGCGACGATTCAGTGGAAGGGGACTTCATCACCAACTCTCAGTCAGATTTGGCTCATTATTTATGCCTCTTTCTCACTATCACCCGAACATGAGAAATTCCGACTCCAACTCTCTGGGACAAACAAATCAAACCTTCAAGAGGACTTGATATCCGTCGGTCTTGCATCCAGCCATCCTTCTGGAAAGGACAAACCCAACTCAGAAGAGCTCGTCGTTCTTCGAGATACCTTCTGGCAAGGAGCTGGTTCCCCGTTCGGAGCAAGACCCCTCTGGCTCGCAGAACAAATTACTCTCAAATCCTCCAACCAAGAACTATCATCCTACCCACTCATGCCACTCACCTACACACAAACCAACAAATTCCCCACTTCTCGCATATATGCACACCATCCCGTCCGACCAGCGAAGCCAACCCCTGGATCTGTCATCTACAGTCGCTATATTCCTCATCTCCAAGAGCACTTCTCTATGGTTGCATTGGATTATGAAAATCCTGAGCACTTGAACCTTTTCCACACGTGGCAGAATGATCCTCGTGTTGCGCAGGGGTGGAATGAGACAGGTACTTTGGAGCAACACCGTACTTATTTGAGGAATTTACATGAGGATAAACACATTGTGACCATCTTGGCGAAATTTGAGGAGACTTTCTTTGCTTATTTTGAAGTTTACTGGGCCAAGGTATGAACAAACTTTCTTCCAACTATTCTTTCATCCGGGAGTGAGACTGACATTCCATAAAGGAGGATACACTAGGAGCCTACTACAACGCAGGGGACTTCGATCGCGGACGCCACTCTCTCGTTGGTGATATCCGATACCGAGGACCACATCGTGTCAGTGCATGGTGGTCAAGCTTGATGCATTACATTTTCCTCGATGATCCTAGAACAACTTGTGTGGTTGGAGAGCCAAGGGCCACAAATAGTCGGGTTCTGGCGTACGATCTTGCGCATGGATTTGCGGTGGAGAAATTTGTGGATTTCCCACATAAGAGAAGCGCGTTTGTGAAGTGTTCGAGAGAGAAGTTCTTTAGTTTGTGTCCATTTGAGTGGGATGGCGGAAGGAGCTTAGAGGAGGCAGATAAGTGGTATCAAGCTAGTAGAGGATCGAAGTTATGAGTGGTGGAAATGTGTTGATATGCTTGCTATTTTGGAGTTAATTTGAGCACTGGATATTGTTTTCTAAGGCATTCTACCATTATTTTATGAATAAGCTCTAATCCTATTGAAACTACCTCTAACGGCTTTCAGATGTTGAAGCAAAAAAAAAAAACTCCAAGCTCCAATACGAACAAATAACTCTTTCTATACACATCCATATTTTTATCCTCTTTAAAGTTTCGCTTTTATAGTAGACCCAGCTCTTTCTCTGACAATTTTCACTCCTAGAACTCTCAGATCTGGTTTCTTCACTTTGCCACTTCCAGTCTGAGGAACTTCAACGGGTGCGCCCTCTTGTCCAAACCAAAAGACATAAACAGGTGCCTTGTGTCTTCCCAGAACTTGACGAGTCCAATCGCGAATTTCTTCGTCGCTAGGCGTTTCTTTCGACGAAGATGGAGCATCAGTATGTTGGAGGAAAGCGGCTACCACTTCTCCATATTTCTGATCCGGAATGCCTACAACAACAGCGCGGGCAACCGATGGGTGTTCGCAAAGTCGAACTTCGATTTCGACTGGATATATGTTTTCGCCACCTATCAATTGGAGGTCAGTCACTAATTCTTGGAGTTCTATGACAGATTCTTCAAATACCTCGGATTATGATGTCTTTGAATCTCCCAGTGATGGTACAATATCCGTCCTCATTAAAAGAAGCCTCATCACCAGTATGTAACCATAGTACACCATTCTCATCCCTCTTCATAACTTCGTTGGTCTTCTCCGAGTTGTTCCAGTATCCCTTTTGGAGAGAGTATCCGGCAATACAAAGCTCACCCCTTGAGCCTTGTGGTACGATACTGCCTTCGCGATTTATAATCTTTGCTTTGAGATGAGGGAGAAGTCTTCCAACGGTGGTGAGACGAGTATCGATTGTATCACTGGTAAAAGCACTGAAGCAAGTTGGAGAAGCTTCCGTCAACCCTAAAATATTTTAGCAAGTACAATTAGATAATCCGTGAGTGTGGAACATACCATAACTGCTGGTGAATTCAGTCATATTAAGCTCACTCAACAGCCTTCTCATCAGTGGTCTTGGGACAGGTGCACCTGCAATAATACCTGTTCGTAGATTGTCGCAGCTCCATCCATCAGGTCTAGGCAAATTCAGAACTTCTTCAAACATGGTAGGAACACCATGGAGTGCAGTGCAGTTTTCTTCTGAAAGAGCATGTAGTACTGCTTTTGGGTCGAAGGTCTCTGAGGGAATAACAATTTTGGCACCATGCGTGATGACTGCCAGCACACCGAGAACAAGCCCAAAGCAATGGAAGAGTGGCGGTGGGCAACAGAGAATATCGTCTTCTGTGAAATCTAGACGAGAACCAATTGATGTCGCATTATTTATTAGATTGCTGCCTCCGGTTAGTTTTGTATTTTCATACCGACTACAGGAAGACTCACAAATGTGTTAACATTGCAGCTTTGGGATTACCAGTTGAGCCACTCGTAAATTGAAGATTGCAAGTATCATCGGGATACACGGCTACTCTTGCTCTCATCAAAGGATCTGGTCCAAATCTCTTTCCTTCTTTTTTAACATGGGCATAAGTCAAAAATCCACCCAAGGTATGCCGTAGCATGATGACGTTCATGAGCGACTTTGATCTCCCAGATTCATATGGCCTTGGTCCAAGCTCATTCAGAAGCCCTCGGAGGCTCACACGTCCAAACTTTGGAACAGTAAAAAGAATTTTACACCCTAGCCAGAGTGTCAGTCAAAGATTCAGCTCATCATCTCAAGCACTCACCTGCGTGCTCCAAAGCATACTTCGCCTCCTGCTTCGTATAAGTATTATTCAACACCACAAGTATTGCTCCAATGTAACCCGTAGCAAAGAAAACAGCAACATATTCCGCACAATTTCCAGCCAAGATTCCGACTCTATCACCAGCTTTAATGCCGTATGCAAGAAGTCCTTGAGCAATATGTAGGCTTTCGTCGCGAAGAGTGTTGTAAGTCCATCGCGTACCTAAGGTGGGACATATAATACACTCGTTCTCGCCTCGTTCCAATGCCTGGTCGTCCAGAAGCTGACCTAGAGTTTTGTATTGTAGAGGCGGGAAAAGAGGTCCCTGTATAAATGACGGAGGTTGATAGTTCTTCGGGAGGTCAATTGTGAATTCCATTATGTTTTGTTGCAAGGTATCATCCAAAACGAACAGTAGGAAGTGAAATCAAGGCTTTTAAAGGGCTTTTATGCTGTGAGTGACTTAAAACCAAAACAACTTCCCTGTGCTCTGGAGTTCAGAATGAATAACAGTAGAAGATACCTTGCAAAGACTGATTCCTCAATGTCGCAAAGAAAGTGTGGTGTATGACGGACAACACAATATGTATTCTGCCAAGATTCCCGAACTGATGGAGAAGCAGCAATCCACCGCCCATACACCCCGAAAGGTTGGCATATGGGAAATTGCTTCTCTGATTTGAGATCAGAAATATTACCCAAATAGGAAAACAAAGATTATTAAAATGCTACTGGGGTCTTTCGGACTTTCTATGCAATGCACCATGACCCATGGGGACATATTGAGGTCTCGGTTCGGCTCCGAAGAAGCATTCGCATCAGAACTCATGTGTCCTGTGACGCTGCCATACCGGGGAAGACCCCTCCAGGAAAGGAATTGCAGTAGGATCATTCGACGTGGAGCGAACACGAAAGAGAAGGAAAAGAGCATCCTCATCCGTCATCGTTCTTCGGGCATGACGTCTCATCCCTGCGCGGGCCCTTCTTGGGACTGCCCAGATGTGGCGTTTATGGCCGGGTGGGAAGAGGAAGTGGCAGAAATTTTCATTAAGTGGGCCAGTATGAGCTTATCAGATGGCGCTAAAATGCTCCACCGTAAATCATGTCTGTCATTTTTGTGGAGCAATCGTTATCAGATCAAGCTAGTGAGACTCAAGGATGGATGATGCCGGTTGTGTGAGCTTTTTACATAGAATTTTCCACCCCTGGAGTATGCAATATGTTTAATGTATACGGAGATGAGTCATGAAATCAAAATTAGAGGCCAGAAATAAGCTATTACAGTAAAAACTCGACTTGAAGGCCCAAAATGGTCGGTGAGTACTAGGTGATTGCGTGCAAGCACGTACCTACAAAAGGCTTGTGCTCAGTACTTGAAGCTATTCCGAGATATCGCATTGTCGTTGTCATTTTAGAAATAGTGGAATTACAGCATTTCGATAAGCTCGATTATTAAAAGTATAGAAATCAAGAATGATATATCAAATTCGGTGGTAGATCCACCTAAATCGAGAGTAAGATTACACTTGGGCCTAGCGCTGCCACCTACTGTGCGTATAACCATCGCACTCCCCGACCAGTTTGGGCCTTGCTGTCGAGTTTTTACGGTAGATCCGTAACTTGTTAGGAAGAATGTAGTGGTTTATATATAGCTCATATATGAAGAACTTTATATAGCAGGAGTTTATAGTGAATAAGGAAGATAAACTTACTTAGCTAGGGGGGGTATATTACCCTACCCGATATATCGTAGTTCCTTTATTAATACTACTACTTTATTATATATTAGATTTTAAAGTTCTTTTTTATCTATATATTATTAATAATAATAATAAGCCTTTTAATATACATCCGAGGTAAGGTTTACGTTCTAGTCCTATAGCTCGGGCTTTTATTCTTTTCTAATACCTATTTTTCTCTTTAAATAATTTATTTTATTATTTAGATTCTTAAATTAATAGATATTTAGATTTAGTTTAAACTTATTTAGTTAGTTCTTTACTAGTATAAGTATATAGTTAATTATAGTAGCCTTTATAGAAGCTATAAATAGTAAATTCTAAATAATTAGGTTAATTAATATTATTATATAAGATATAAGAAGTCTTTAGGTTAAGGTAGTTAAAATAAGTCTTTAAATAAGCTTTTAGTAAAAAAGAAAAATAAAATAAAATAAGTATATTAAAAGGCTAGAAAGGGTTTAGATTATATATATATATATTAATCTAGTTTAATATCCTCTTGTTTTAATATAGATTTATTCCTCGTTCCTTAGATCTCTAAAAGAGACTCTAGGAACGTTTATATAGGTAGGAACTTACTAGATAAACAACCTACTATATTTAGAAGGAAAAGTAGGTTAAAGTAGATATAATAAGTTAGTTATAGGAATACTAAAACTCGTCTACTATATATAGCTCTTTATATCTACGTAGTAGTACTTCTATCTATTAGAAAGACATATAAATAAGACGTGTTTATAGGGATAATTAAGTACTATTATATTCTTAAAGTATATATTATTCTAATATATACGTATATCGCTATATAGGTATAAAGAGCTGTATATATATAGGTAAGGCTTAAGTATAGCTTAAGTATATATATAAAGTAATACGAGCTCCTACCTATATAACGGCTTTAAGAGTCTCTTCTAAGACTCTTATACTAAGATTATATATATATATATATACCTAAATAAAAAGAATAATAAGAGAATAAAAGATATAAAAAGATAAAAGAAGGAATTAAGGTTTTAGTAAAAGAGTATAATAATAGAAAATAGTATAAAAGTAAAAAAGTTATAAAATAATTCTACTTCTTTATTCTAGTATTTACTATTATATATTTATATTCTTATACCTTCTTTATAAGACTCGCCTTTACTCTTAAGTTATATAATATAATATATACTTTTATACTAGTACCTAGATTCTAGATTTATAAACGTTATTAATAATATTCTATAATATAACGCTCTAGTTAAATATAAGGGTTTAAAAATACTATAGATTTCTCTAAACCTCTTATTAGTATATAAGTTCTCTTAGCTTCTAGCTTCGAAAGGTAAGAAGGATTTATAATAAGGGTTCGTAGAGAAAGTCTCTCTTTAGAATAAAGATCTATTTATTACTATACTACTAGGCTTTATACTAAAACCTAAGCTAAATAGTAATAGACGTTAAGTTTATTACTTATTCTTTTAAATAATAATTCTTTTAACTTTAATATTCTAGATAAATATATTTACTTAAAATATATTACTTTTAATAAGGTTTTATATTTAGTTTATATAACTAGCTAAGACTATATAATATTTAAGAGAAATATATTAAATACTTTTAGAATAATTCTAGTAGTAATATTCGGGTTTTTAATAACTGTATTTATATAAAATAAGGTCCCTAGGAGTTATACTAGGCCGAGTCTCTTTTATATAACTAGGTATAATAAATTATATTAATTCTATAGAAGCTATATTAAGTACTTATAGAATAGTTTAACTATTTAAATTTTAAAGTAGTAATTAAATTAGTATTTACTACCTTTTTATATATAAAAGAGCTTACTTACTTAGTTTAAGAACTATAAGATATACCCTTCTTTTTATACTAAAAGCTTTAAAATTATAATATTACTTTTAGCCCTTAGAATAAGTTTATAGTAGTATTCTTTTATATAAGTAAAATAAATATTAAGTATAAGAAAGTAAATATTAAGTATAAGAAAGTAAATATAATATTAGAATAAACTTAGACCCTGTTTGGCAACCCAGATTATATAGCTAGATTATTCGATAGATTATTTATATAAGCGCGGATTTCGTACAAAAAATAAATCGTAGATTATTTGTATAGATTTTGTACCGGAATTTACTTTGCCCGAGTTCCGACAGCGCGCAATTCACCCCCCTATTCTAAGCGGATATGCGACTATTCCGATATACTACTTTTGATAATAACAATACTAGGTCACTACCACCGCCAGCTACTAAAATAGCGTCGTAGGAGCCTTCCGCCCAGGTCGATACGACTTCTAATACTCTGTAAACTGACGTACAAGATATTAAGACATTAATATTCGTATAACCCGGTGGATTCGATTGTTATGCCGATAATTGAGCACTTCTTTAACATACTCTCGTCCGGCAAGGGGGTTAGAATATAGCGATTCTCTCTTGATGCTAGTAATATATTGTACTCTAAGTGTAGCCGCCGCGACAGCAATACGCTCTCTTTCCTCCTCAAAATCGTCGTCCGAATCAAAGTCTAGATAATTAGGATCTATTGCAATTGTAGGCGAAGTAGTATTTGTAGTTGTAGGCGTTGTAGTACGAGTAGGGTTATATATTAGCAAAGGTCGTAAAAAGGGCTCTGTCACGGTTATTTAGTACTATTGAGTATTCACTCTGACTTTAAGAGTATAAGCACGTGCCCTTAGTATGGTTATAGCGTCCCTACTATACGTACTTATACTAACCTAGCTAGCTACGAGTTCTAGACTCTTTAGTTTATTATTTTACTATATTTAGACCTATATGATTTACCTCTGTTCGCTCTACGTAATATAATAACAAACTTAACTAAAATTTTCTCGAGCTAGTCTTATAATACGAGACTGTAAAAAGAAGTTATCGGACCGCGCTTTACGAGCGTGCTAGTAGGTAAAAGACGTACGAACCGCTACATAGAAGCGGAATACTTTACCGTTCTAGGAGAACAAGAGCCGAGGGAGTTAATTTAGATCCTTTAATACGAGTAGTAAAGACTACTTAATTTTATATATAGTTTATTACTTTTTAATCCCGACTATCACAATTTAATAATAGTTATTTAGAAGGAGTTTTATTATTAACTTATAGTTATATATTTACTTATAGCTAAAGCTATATATTTACTTAAGTTCTGGTTTCTAAATTAATATCTATTAACTACGAATATTTTAATATTATATAATACTAATATACTTATACTTACTTATACTTCTAATCTTTTTCCTGCTCTACCTACCCGGATATCGAATCTACTATAGCGTATTCGAAAGAAGAAGAAATCCTAGCTCTAGCTATAGACCTTTAGGATATACTAAAGAAGCTACTCTCTCGAGTATATTACTTATGTTGATCTACTACAAAGTTACTAGAGATTATAGAGGTTTAGATAGTTACTTAGGAGAATACTAGGGATAAGTTTAACTTACTTAGTAGCGCTTAATAGTAGGAGTTTTTAAAAGAAGCCTAAGTAGATAATATAGCTATAGAAGGCGACCTCTTAGTATCTAATTATAAACTTCGACTCCTTGCTAATAGATATAATAGCCTAGTTAATATTTAGAAGATAATAGACACTAGTAAGAAACTTACTAAGGAAGATCTCTAGGTAGCCTAGAATATATTATAAGATATATCTAAAGACTACGACTAGAAGATACTAAAGATTTAAGACCTCTAGAGTTAGATAAAGAAACTAAAGTTAGATAGTATTACTAAGATAATTTAGAATAGTATAACCGGATACTAAATAGTTTCCTTATAATAATATAAGACTCTCCTATAATAAAGCGAGGTAGTAGAAAAATAATAAGATAATCTAGAAAAGTAACAAGATAAACTCCTTTAAGATAACTAGGACAAGGATAACGAAATTAGTAAATTATTAAAAAGCTAGAATTATTAGCTAGGGATACCGTTTGTATTTAAGCTAGCTATAAGAATTCGAGTATAAGACCCTAATAAGTTTAATAGTTTAGATAGATCTAAATTTAAGAGCTAGTATAAAGGAGTTACCTATAAGTTATATATAGATAGTTCTTTCTTTCCTAAGCTAGANGTAGAAAAGTATAGAATCGAGTTAAGAATAAGACTATATTTAATATACTAGAATAGATTTTCTTTACTCTATATAAAATCTATTCTAACCCTTACTAAGACTAGATAGTAAGATATAAATTTGGAATATATAAGTAAGGTACTATACTATAGAACGATTTTATTATAGAATTTAAGGCCCTAACTAATAAACTTAGAATAGATAAGAGATAAAAGATTTATAAACTTAAATATAAAGTCTTTAATAAGCTTAAATAACGTTTTCAAAGTTATATAGGTATAATTATTACCTATTATAATATTCGATAGGTATTTGCTAATCTCTTCTTACGTCTTAATAAAGAAAATTTAGATAAGGTAATTAGAGCTTATAATAATCTACTTATATCTAGGTTTATTATAAGATAATAATAATAAGCTTAGTTTACCCTCCCTTTAGGTTTGTTAAGTATACTATTTGTTCTAAGTATACTTTAGATTATTCCTATAAATATATAAGGATAACAGAAGAAAGTTCCTAGGCCTAATAATCCTTATTATACTTATAGGGGGATTAATTACTTTTTACCTAATTGTCTAGATAAGGGTAAGCGTTAGACGTTAAAATAGAAGTCTAAAGTCGCTCTTAAAGTAGCGACTTTAGTAACGACTTAAGTAGCTATAAAGATTTTAGCTACGGTAGTAAAGGACGAACCTAGTTAAGAGTCTAGAACTTCTAATAGTAAGAAGGACAACGACACCGAGAAGTCGGAAAACTAGAGTCCTTTAGCGAAGACACGCTTAAAGGTAGTTAATTAATAAGAATTTTATAAATAGTAGTAGATTATAAAAGACAGTTTCTCTATCCTTATATAATAGGACAATAGAAATTACCTTTTTAGATGTTAATAGATACTAGAGCTAGTAATAGAAATTTTATTAATACTAAGACCGCGTAATTACTAAATAAGAAGGAGGATTTACTAATTATTAAGCTAGCGAAACCTCTAAAAATAAGTAGTTTTAATAGGAAGTAGAATAAGATTATATACGCGATATACCTACGACTTCGGATAAACGATTATACCTTTAATAAGACCGAGTTTTATTTAACTAATATACTATAGGAGTTAATTCTTAGGAAGTTATAGATAAACGTACACAGGGTACTTTTAGATATAAGATATAATAAAATATATTTCGTAAGCGGAATTTGTAAGTATATTAGAGCTTCTAGAAGTAATATTAATTTACTAGAAGATATTAAGTATTACTTGTACTTAGATAAAACGGAAGAGGTACTTAAAACGTAATAGTCTTTACTTTAAAAGGTTACAAAGATTCTTTCTAAGATAGACTTGTTAGACAATTATGTTTAGAGCTCTTTTATAAAGCTAACTTTTATACCTTTAATATAAACTAATAAGTCTTCTTTATTATAATCGGATAGTACTTAGGAAAAGGATTATAAGAAAGAACTTAAGAAGATAAATAAAGAATTATAGATACTTTCGAAGAAGCTTCTAAATTCTACCTTATCTATTCTATATTTAGGAAAGGATATTCTATAAAATAAGAGTATTTTATTAGATCCGAAGATCAACTACTTTATAATTAGCGCTTATCCGTTTATATAAGATACTAAGTAGGAGGGAGCCTAGGTATTCTCTATAACTATAAAGGAGATTATAGAAGAGAAGAATAAGTAAGAGAAGAAGTCTTATACTAAAGAAGAGCTACTTTAACTACTACCGGACGAATATAAGGATCTTATTAACGTTTTTATTAAAAAGAACGTAGATAAGTTACTACTATATAGAGACTCTAATTATTAGATTTATATACTACTAGATATTACTCCGCCGAAAGGTAAACTCTATTAGATATTAAATAATAAGCTAGAGATTTATTGTAAATATATTAGTAATAATTTGTTAAAAGGATTTATTAAAGCTAGTTCTACTCTATAGGTATTACTAGTATTATTTATTAAGAAGCCTAGGGGAGGTGTTCGATTCTATATTAATTATAGAACTTTAAATAGGTTAACTAAGAAAGATAGGTTTCCCTTACTACTAGTTAATAAGACTCTTATAAACCTTTATAGTATAAAAGTTCTAATAAAACTCGATATTATTTTTATATTTAATCGCCTTCGAATAAAGACTAAATAGGATAAAGAACTTACTACTTTTATAATAACCTTTAGTACGTTTAAGTAGAAAGTTATACCTTTTAGACTTTATAATAGACTAGCTTCTTAGTAACGNGCTATTATAGGACTATATTAGTAAGAACTATATAGTTTATATAGATAATATTCTTATTTATAGTAAGAATATAAAGGAATATATAAAGTATATACAAGTAATTTTATATATACTTAGGGAGAGTAAACTTTAATATAATATAACAAAGTATAAGTTTAACATTACTGAAACAAAGTTCCTAAGTATAATAATAGGAATAAATAGTATTTAGATAAACCCTAAAAAAGTAAAAGTTATACTTGAATAGGAGACCCTAAAATCTATAAGAGATATTACGTCTTTTCAAAGTTACTACAACTTTTACTAAAGATTTATAGTAGGCTTCTCGAACCTATTTTAACTACTTTAGTAATTGGAACGTAAGGACACTAAGTTTAAGTAGCTCCTAGCTTATATAGATATATTCGAGTATATTAAGAAAAAGTGTATTACGTCCCTTATACTTATATACTTTAACTGTATTAAAATAGTTTATATTAAAGCGGATACTTCGGATACTATTGTTATAGGTTATATATCTTAATACAGCGAGGATAGATTTTTATATCCTATTACTTTCTTCTTTAAGAAAATGTTACCTACCGAATATAATTATTAAATATATAATAAGGAGCTTTTAGCTATTATTTATACTTTTGAAAGTTAGCGACTAGAATTAATAGGATCGACACACCTAGTTTAGGTAATATTAGATTATAAGAATTTAAAATGGTTTATAACGACTAAGAAGCTTACTCGATAATAAGCTAGATAGGCTAAATTTTTGTCTTAATTCTACTTCGAAATATCTTATAGACTAGGAAAATATAATACGATTCTAGATATATTAACTCAAAGAAGACAAGATATACTATAAGATAATATAGACAATCGACGTAAGTATAACTTTTAGATAGTTCTTCCTATATATAATATTCGACTAGAAGTACGAAAGGAGATAGAAGATTCCTATTAGAATAGAACTGTCTCGCTCTTATAAATAATTATTATATATAAAATAGATATAGACAAAGCCGAAACTAGTTTATAAATTAGTAGTAAAGAGCTTTATAAAGAGATTCTTTAAGCTTAGTAAGATAACGACATATATGTTAAAATATTATAGAACCTTTAGAATAGAGATCGTATTAGTAAATACGTTAGTCTTACTCGCTGTTCGTTAGATTCCGATAGCCTTCTTCGATATTAGGACAAGGCTTAGGTTCTAGATAAGCCTAAGTTATAAACAAAGATAATCGAATTAATTTATAATTATCCTACAGTCGGCTACGCTAGAGTTGTAAAGACTTTTACTTACCTGGACCGACATTTTTACTAGCCTAGAATAGATATTACTATTAAGAAATATATTACGAACTATATAGATTATAAGAGAACAAAGTCCTCTTATAAGAAGTATTAAGGGCTTCTANCGACTATAGTAATATATCTCTATAGATTTTATTACTAGATTACTACTTTGTAAAGGATATAATATAGTAGCTAATATAGTAGATAGGCTTACTAAAGAACGTTATTTTCTTCCCTGTTTTACTAGAGACAGAGGAACTACGGCCGAGTCTTTCGCTAATATGTTCTTTAAATAAATTTACGTCCTCTATAGTTGTCCTAATACTATTATTTTAGATAAAGGACCTTAATTTATAGCGGAATTCTTTCGAGAGTTCTATAAGTTACTTTAAGTATGTAACAACTATTCTACCTTGTATTATCCTAAGACCGATAGACAAACTAAAATTGCGAATATTAAAATAGAACATTATCTTTATACTTATTATAACTATATATAAGATGATTAGGTAGATTAGCTTAGATTAGCAGCTTTTACTATTAATACAAATGTCTCTAAAACTATAGGAGTTAGCCTATTCTTTACTAATAAAGGCTACGATCTAAAGATAGTATTTAACATTGTACCCCGAACAATACTAGATTAATAATACGGGATTACTAAAGAGAAAGCTATTTAGTTAGTTTTTAGACTTAGTATAATATAGACTTTCCTTTAGGATTAGACAAGACTCGCGCAAAGCTATATAGAGTACTTTATAAACTCGAGACGCGCTCCTACGCTAGCTTATTAGCCTAGTAATAGAGTGTTTTTAGACGCTCGCTACTTTAAGATAGAACAACCTTCGAAGAAACTTAATAAGAAGAATTTTAGACCTTTTATAGTTAAATAACATATTAGAATAGCTTTATATAAGTTAGAGTTACTTAAGTCTATAAAAGTTTATCTAGTATTTTATACTTCTCTATTATTACTCTTTAATAACAATCTATTACCTAGGTAGAAGCAAAAATATAATAACCCTATAGTTATTAATAGAGAAGAAGAATAGGAAGTTAAGAATATTAAGGATTCTAGGTAGAATTAAGGGAAACTCAAGTATTATATATAGTAGGTTAGATATCCTCTAGATCCTAAGTTTTATCCTACCTCGAATTTCAATAACGCTAAGAGAGAGGTTAAGTTGTTTTATAAGTTGTATCCTATAAGACTAGGAGGAAGTAAAGATCCTTATAGAAGGAGTAAAGGATTATAACTTACGTAGGTGCTTAGTTTGTTTAGAGGGGGGGTACTATCACGGTTATTTAGTACTATTAAGTATTCACTCTGACTTTGAGAGTATAAGCACGTGCCCTTAGTATAGTCATAGCGTCCCTACTACACGTACTTATACTAACCTAGCTAGCTACGAGTTCTAGACTCTTTAGTTTGTTATTTTACTACATTCAGACCTACATGATTTACCTCTGTTCGCTCTACGTGACAGGCTCGATATATACCGTCTGTATAAAAGTGAATTAATCTGTTAAAAAACCTCGTAAAAGTCGATTATTTTATTTTAGTAGAGCCAGCTTATTTTTTATCTAAAAAAAAGTAAATAATCTAGAAGTGTTTAGCAAATCGTACTTTTTAATAGATTATTTTAAAAAGTCATATAATCTGGTCAAATAATCTGTTGTTAAACAGGGCCTTAGAATTTAATATATTATATTTTAGCTCTTTTAGATCTATTTAATCTAGATTTATAACCTCTTATAATACTACCTTTCTAAATAGAATAAGAACTATTTACTAAAGAGTTTTATTTTAATATACTTTATAATTACCTTTAGTATATTAGTATATATAATTCTAAGAGTTATTCTAGTTATAGTCCTAGGCGTAGTATAGCTTAGAAAGCTTATTATATAGGTTTATTCGAAGTAGATGTTTAATATCTTAGTAGATAGTTTTTAGGTATATATAAGGAATATTTTAAGCTTAGTATAGTAAATCGTTATTTAATAAGTAAGAGGTTCCTTTAGGGTTAGCCCTAATCTATTTCGTCTTATTAGTTAGTTCTTAGTATTATCTTTTATAACTAATTTAATTTACTTCGCTTAACACGGCTAAGGGTACTTATTAGCTAGATATACTAGTCGAAATTAGAAGTAGTTCTCGTATATAGGCAAGTTATAAGCACTTAAAGCTAGCTAGCAAAATATAAAATAAAACTAATAACAAGCCTTTCTTTTAGTACTTGTAATATATAACGAGTAACAATAAATTTATGGTTAAATCAAACTTTTATACAAACGCCAATTTTCCGAGATCCCCCATACTCCATGCAATGCTGAGGTTTAACTCTGATATCATCGTCTAAAGTCATCATTCGTAACCCACACATTTAAAGCATCGCTCTTATAAACAGTGGCTCGGCATCCGAGAATACCAAGTTGTGGATGGCAACTGTGCGAATACATAGGGTCGAGAAACGAGAATCGGATGACTGTTGAAGACATAAGATTAGCCACTAAGCTGTTGGCAGTTTTCATTTGCTCGACTTACTGCTTGGGGATTGGTTCTGTATACTTGCTTTGCTGCTTCCACGACTTGAAGCATTGCCATACTCTCGTTCTGCTCTGTGACCGAGTCTTCATTGCTATTTCTCATTAGCATCTTAAACGAGATGAAGATAAAAGTGGCCTACAAGTGCTCAGCAACTCTTGCTTGTTCCTCATTGCCAAAAACAACATTCTTTGCGATCAAGACTCGAGTCTCCCCGGTTTCCATACACATCGCTTGCACGGCCCATCTACTAGAAGAAAGTGACTCAACACTTATAACTTGCTGTCCGTATGCCACCAAGCCGGAACACTTGGCTGCTGCCCACCCAAGATACTCTTCAAAATCGCCCCTCAAAGGTCCGGATGAACTCTCGCTTAAGGCTTCAACGAATTCATTCATTCTTCCTTGTTGCTGCAAATAGCTCAGAAATGTGAATTCTGACGTTGGATCCCGAAGTGTTGCAAGATCATGCATGAAAGAAACATCCATATGTCTGGAGGAGGAGTCACTCTTTGCGCTGAAGTCAGACTTTTGTTCTAAGAAAAGAACATTTGACGAAGAATTGTTGTCTTTAATCGCAGTAGCAAGGGCTAGACTGTTGGTTCCGAATCCAACACAGACGAGGTCAAGGACTTGTGAGGACGGGGAGTGGAATTTTTTGACAGGCGCTGGCGCTGCTTGAGGCGTGCTAGAAATTTGCTCCATTTTCTCGGTTTTGGGGAAGCACTTCGTGTTGTCGGCTGAGATTGCACGTCTGATGTTGTATGTTGTGCTGGGCGGATTGTAAGGTTTTGGAAGGATGCAGCTGGTAGCTTGTCTGTGAAGCTTTTGGATTCTGAGGTTAATAGCTCGCTACGGACTTCAACTCTCATTGGACTATCCATTTCAGCGTCTTGGGAAGAGGGGACCATCGACGAAATAGGCATTTGTCCGACTGGGAGGGCGAGGGTGGATGCCTTCATGGCCAGTAGGACGACTCGTGGGCGGCCCTTCCGACCCTACTTACAGTACAGTCTCTGATAATTTTCGCGGGCTCCAGGGCTGTTCCAAATTGAAATCCGTCGTGATACCAATTAGGGTTCTTCGTCGGGTAATAATGTTGTGTGTGACTGTGTGGTAAAATATTGCGGGAAGCGAGATGTTACTATTCGAAGGAGCACCCCGCCTGCACCGTGGGCACCTCCGGAATATCTCCTCCCCACTGGGAAATGTGGAAGGTCCCGTCGACGTAATTGTGTTCAGGGGGTGTTGGGTCGCCACACTAAGTGGGGAAGTGGGCCTCCGCCAAGCTGTCAAGATCTTATCAGATCCGAGATAAAAAAGAGGACGGAGGATGCGGTTATTGGAATAAATCAACTCGTGTGAAATATTTTTTTGACCGAGTATATCATAGTAACAGAAAATATCTCTTGGCCGCGCAGTTCATAGTAACAGTTCTGTAATTTTCAAGCCGTTTCCGTAGGTAGGCTCGCCTTCCCAACTACGCGAGATATATTAGCAATAGCTCTTGTTTGTCCATGTGAATTATTTCTCTTCCGGGAAAATATCTTCACGAAGAGGGTGTACAGGTTTGGGAAGTTCCAACTTCTCTTGGCGTGAAAAATTCTCATCTTATGATTCTTATCAGATCTTGAGATTAAGTCCAGTATCCACTTTGATTAGTGTTGCATTGCAGTAGTCACGTTTCAAGGACCCTCCATGAACTGATTGATGGGTTTGTCAAATGTTGCTGCAACATGTGATAGAAGTTACCTCCGATGTCGGGAATTTACAGGATGCCATTTTGCCAGCGCCGTTTCCGATAATTGCTCCATTCTAGAGGATGCAAGTAACACTAATCTAATTAGGCGAGCATTCGTATGATGCTCGTGTTACTAAGTTAAGAGGGCTTCCACTTTTCCCCAGGCGCAGTCATGCCGCATATTGGAAGACTAACTGTCTCTGTCCTAGAGTGATGAGTTAAAGAGTTCTATTCTCGCTTAAACCTTCCACAAGTTAAAAACAAACGCGAATTATAGATTTAGTCCTATCCACCTCTCCACTATAATATAGCAAGTCTTAGTCGTAACAGTAAAGGCTTATGCTTATTGTAAGAATAGAAGGCCCAGAAAAGTGGGCAATACGTAGCATTAAGCAGGTGTAGCTTACTTAATTGACCATTTTGCTTTTGCGGCTGAGGTTGTTGAGAAGGTGAATTTTACAAGTTCCAATCTTCGAAGCATGCTATATTGTGTGAGGTAAGTTTGTGACGGAAAGCTATTTCCAGAATAACTAAAACAAGGGAGCATGCGCAGTGGTAGATTTTGCCAGGGTTTGCCTAAAGTAGAATTTTAGTGCTGGATCTAGACTTTCCCCCACGTTTAAACAGTTCTTCATAGTGAACTTAATATATAGTAAAGTAGTGGTATGAACAGTGAGAATAGGATTGAGGTCAGTATTAATTCTAGCTAGCTTTTGACAACCTTGAGTAAAAGAGGAGGAAGTAATACAGAAGGTAAGATCTATATAAGGGAAGATTGGATAAGGGGAAAGGCCTGAGAGAAGAGAATGGATTAGCCATACAATTCTTAAGTGATGGCCACACCTCACCACACTGTGAAACAACATAATATAAGTCTTTACTATGTCTTAGACCTTTTAATCTTTTCAAGAAGTAAAATCAAAATTTACGGCTCACATTGACTTTGACTAATGTAGGTTTTAATCACTAAATTGTCCTAGATGTTTGTTGGCAACCTTATTTCAAAGACAATCTTTAGCTGAACACTACACTTCATTCACATACAATCAAAAAGAACTTTTTAAAGGGCAAAAAAAAAGATTCAATCGAAATTGAATGATTCAACAGTGAGAAAGGATTAAGTAAGATACAGTTGATAAACAAAACACACCAGACAATCTTTTGCATCGCCACCTCCTGTTCCTGCCCTCCCTCTTTTTATGATGAAATGTCAACCTACACCGTCCACCCATTACATCATCTCTTTCAAATAAGCGTCAAAGTCAAAGGAATCCCCAGAGAAATCTAGCTGCGACGCCGCCAACCCATCATAACCAAAATCCATGCCATCTTCTAACGATTCAGTTCCAAGATCTTTTCCTGTCATAAAGGTTTCAATTGATATATCCTCTGCGTTTTGGAAACCAGAGAAGGCGAAATCCATGCCATCTCCAAACGATTCAGTTCCAAGATCTATTCCTGTCATAAATGTTTCACTTGACATATCCTCTGTGTTTCCAAAACCAGAGAGAGCGTAATCTTGGTTCATTTCTTCCGTGGAGACATTTGGCGCAGCGTCCTCGTGGTTGTTGGAGTGGACCATGGCGTTTTCTGTCGTAGGTTCTTCGTTGGAGGCTGGGCATGTAATATCTTCAGAAGATTCGTCACCACTGCCTTCATCACCAGTTCCATCGCCACGCTCCCAAAGCTCATCATCTTCAGAAGATTCGCCCTCACTTCCATCATCGCTAGTCTCACTGTTACTATCCCAAGGTTCATAGCCAGTAGAGGTATCCCAGCCTTCTTTGATTTGAGGTTGTTGTTCCCTTTTTCGACAATATTCGTCAAAGAAGAGTTTCGATATTTGTCGTTCGTGGAGATACTCCTCGCTAGAAAATCGTTGATCAGAATATGCTAGAACACCAGGAGCATAAAAGCCGCATTCAGTGAGAGCTTCAGACCATTCCTTGGCTCTCCCATACTCTTGCGCTATCATTGAAGGAGTCTCGCCGTCGTCGTTCTTTGCGTATACATCCGCCCCAGCGGATATACAAGCCATAAGCAGGTCTTTGGGTGCTGTGAACGAGACATTCCAAGCCCATAGACGGCCTCCTCTATATGCGTTCTTTTTCGTCTCTGCCTCGCGAAAACGCTCACAACGAAGAATGATATGCAGAACAGTATCACCGTCACTATCGCAGGATGAGACGTCGACACCTCGCTTTATAAGAAGAATTGCTTTGTCAACTATACTGAGAGTATCAGCATAGTTATAACCACATTCGCCGGCAACAGCATAGATATAATAGAACCTTTTAAGGTCTAGGAAAACACCCCCATAGTCTAGAACGTGTCTTACTTCCTCCTGATATTTGTTAGATCTGAAACACAAGGCACATGTATACTACTGACCAATGAGCCATCGATAATGTACTTAAGTAAAGAATCATCCCATCCTTCTTCATCTCCCGCCCAAGTTTTAATCGATGGGTCTGCGGAATTCGTATAGCAAATATTTGTACATTGAACTGCTCTTGCAAGCGTTTCCTCATCTACTTGGTTCCTGCGAATTAACGACTTGTTATGAACTGGGCTGCATAGTCTTTTGTGTCAGTAAAGACTCAAGCGATGGCTAAATCCATATACGGATAAGTAGAAGAAGTAGTGGGCTTCTGGGGACCCAATTATGTGAAAGGCAAGCTTACCCTACAAATTCTACGAAATCTATATCGCACTCAACTGCATTGACATCTGCACCTTTATCAACAAGAAATCTGCATAAATCTGGATGAGAATATTGCATAGCATACTTCTTAAAGATCAGCTCTGGTCTCGATGGCCGGCACCTTGAGATAACTTACATTCAAAAGTGAACACCCATTTTCGTCACGGTCCGTCAGAGATGCAGTTCCTTCCTGAATGACTTCCATTAGTTGATGGAGATTACCACTTTGAATAATTTGAAACACTCGTGAACTATTCGGAATCGTGGCCTGATAAGTTATTTTGGCCCAGGGGTCCAGACCGGGAGTGAAGTCAACCACCACACGGCTTCGGGCTTGAGATGGTAACACAACAATCCTGGCTGCGGAAAAATCTTTTGGCTGGGCCTTTACAGTGATATCTGTATTGGTACCATCCAAATCTGTCCAAAACGACGTTTCGACTCTTCCATAGGGTGTTTTCCAAGCTGCGTGCCTGTGATATCTTTTCGGAGTCTTCAAGTTCGAATAAGCGATCGAGGAAGAAGTGCTGGGGATCGCTTGAGTTTCTGCGTTCCTTAGCAAAGTACTGCAGGAATCTAACAAACGAAAATTCTTACTCTCAATCTTAATAACCCCCTGATTCATATTCATCATATTTCTCACCCGCATAAGGTCATCTTCAACCCTGGGATTCCACGAGTTAAGGCATCTTTGGCTATAGCGGCATATTTCCCGGGTGATATAGTCGTCATGAAGGACTGTTTGAAGATCGTTGAACACAGAGCGAGCTTCAAACTTCCGAATTTCGTTGGTAGGAATCCTAGCGTACTTGAGGAGTCTCTCAATAACAGCGCTACTTTCGTCGTTTGCTTTGGTCATTCCGGTAGTAGGAAGAATACCAGCCAGCAGTCGTGCATTAGCCAATTCTGAGGAGCCAAATTGAGAAGAGGTATATATGCTTATGCAACTTGGCAGAGCTGTCATTTGTCAGAGTAAACTTTGTCTGGAACGATCGAATGGGGGAAATGATGAGATACAAGCCATTATCGTGAACTAAAACCGACGAAATATATGCGAACAATGTCTTTTGAGAACGAAGAAAGTCCGAACAAACTTACGCGACGGTGATCTTGCGGGCATGAATGAGAATTGAGGGGCAAATTCATTAAACCAACGACCCAACTTTTCTGCACTAATCTCGTGGCCTCGGATCCGTACACGGCTACAGTTTTTGTTGATGATCATGCGATGTTGGATATGACGAATAACTGCCCTTCGGTCTCCTGGCTTTGAATTTCGCTCGAGCTTCATCTTCTGAACTTTCGCTTTGAGCTGTCGCTCGCTGGGTAAAATTAGAGTTGTACTATGGAAACAGCGACGCAAAGGAGTAGTGGTAGTTTACGTTAAACAGCGCCCGGTCTCATGGTTCATGATTACCACCAGTTCCTTATAAGATTTGCCCTCATCAGCATACAACTGCTTGAGTCGATCTTCATATTTCTTCCAGTCTTTCGCAGTCATCGTCGGAGCCTTGGGAGCCCTGCGTTTTCCACCAGCTGGTGGCACGATGGATGTCGGCATATCCATATCTGTGTGTTTTCAAGTGTTGGAAATGGAGATCGTGGGCGAGAAGATGAACGTTCTTATAACCTGCAATACCCACAGCCTCACCCACCCCCTCACCTATCCTTTAACGCGTATCATACGTCGATGCGCATCTCAGTCTGAGGCTGGGGAAAAAAGTACTATTCTGCAGTCAGCTGTGGTGTGGCGGCGTGTGCATGCTCGCCTCTTATCATAGGTTCGCTTAAAAAGTACAATTCCATTTGGGCAGACCGATGGATACGTTACACACGGAGTGAAAACTAGGGGCTCCGATTCGTTGCAAATGTGTGTACATGTTTTTCGTCTAAATAGTACTTTTGTTTTGGGCATCAGGACGAATATCCTGGGTGTCTGAATCGATGGGAGAGGCAGACATATAAACTCGTGCTTGGAAAACAGTAGGAAGAAAACTTTCAATCGTCCTCAACCCTATTTCATAATAATTTCATTCAATATCACCAAAGTTGCGACAAGCTGCCCATTATGTGTAAGTGTAACTCAAAGCCCGAGAAACTATTGTTTCAATTCCTAACACCGCCATTCTCAGCCCTCCTATCAAGCGACATAATCGCCCTCATCACCCTCATCCTCAGCATCCCAAGCATCATAGCAACAATCTTCACAGCCATAACCAGCTATATGAACCTTCAACAACGCCGCGCTGCCTGTAAGTAATTACCACACACTTCCCACCTTTCATAATTTCTGCTGTATTCTCAGTATTCTTTGGTACCGGAGAGCAAAACTAATAGAGTTTCCGATAACAGATCAAGCACCAATCCTACCACTTCACAATACTTCGGCTGGCGATCCAATCCCATCTGCTGCAACCTTTTGAAGAGTTCGAAGCTCGAGGAATAGATAGGTCATCTCGACTCAGACGATGGTATAACCCGAAAACGATTGGATGTGACGAGTTGGTCGAATATACTGGTGCATGTTATATATTGGTTGTTACTCTTCTGGTCTCGCTCGAAAGTCACTTCATGTTCTGGTGGCGCCATGTAGAACTACAATATATATATCCTTACCAGCATTGATTAAACTTCCCTCCATTTGTGAAATACATTGCTCTCTATATACACACTTGGTGTATAGTAGATAACATCTATAGCTTGCGTAATCGAAACACAATTACTACAGGTGTATAGGAGTTCAACTTTACGAAGTAGGGGCTGATGGGGTTGGTAAGTCAAGAACCACAAAATCAACCTCGCATTACAGTATAAAAATGCTCACAATCAGCACTCAGACCAAAGATAACACATGAACCCCCTCTCTTAAACACCGGGCCATGCAGTTCCATCAATCATCAGCGTCTATTTACTTCTACATATAATATTATACACAGAAAACACCGTGCCAGCAACGCCGACACCGACGCCATGCTCAAGACGCCGCAGGCGGCAGAACTAAACCACCAACTTCCTCACTCTCGCCGACTCCGAGTCCTTCTCGGGGATGGTAGTTCCCCCAAAGCCCAACGCACTAGCCTTCTTCCTCCGGCCCTTGCGATCCCCATACTTCTCGTCAAACTTCCTGATGGCACTTAGCGTCGACATGTCTTCACTGACACTAGCGCTGATTTCCTCCAGGGCCTTGACGAAATGTGCTTTTTTCAGGGTGCGGACAGGCGGGAATACATAAGGTTCCGTGCCGGTATGTTTGGCTGCCTCTTCATTCTCCTCCCGAATACAAGCCATAGCAGCCGCAACGGAAACATTTTTGAGATCTGAGCCGGAGTAGAAAGGCGTATCTTTGGCCAATTCGGAGAGCGAGACAGATTCATCCAAAATTTCGTCTTTGAGGTGAATTTTGAGGATTGCCTCGCGATCCTTCTCGACAGGAAGATCTACTAAAAGCCTTCGAGGTACTCGTCGAAGGACAGCTTCATCTAAATCGAACGGTCTGTTGGTACAGATCATAATTAAAGCACCAAGATCATTCATGCCATCCCACTCGCGGAGAAATTGGTTGATCAACTCTCTATGCGAACTAGAACGTGGCTTGGCGTCACCACGAGCAGAGAATATGGCATCTGCCTCATCAATGAACACAACACAAGGAGAAAGCTTTTTCGCCAGTGTAAAAACCGCCTTCACATTTTTTTCTCCCTCGCCAACATACATATCATTGACTTCAGCTCCGCTAATCTCCAGCATGGTCGCTCCACTTTCTTTCGCAACTGCTTTAGCTAGAAGAGTTTTCCCGGTACCTGGAGGACCGTATAAAAGTAGGCCCGGGATCTTGTCAGTAGCAAGAACACCGTAAGAGAATGCCTCGGGACGGATCAAAGAGAGGCTGGTCAAGGTCTTAAGAGCCTCGATAGTCTCTTTGGGGGCGCGAATGTCATTGAATGTAGTGTGGAGCTCGGACGGTAGGATGACGCCTCCGAGAAGCTTCTTTTCGTGAGCTTTGCAGTTCTTTCTGATCTGCTTGAGCTTCTCCTTGGTTATATCTTTGCTCTTCGTCGAGCTACTTTCTGCCCCTTCACGTATCATATCTGCTGCATCGTCATCTTCCGCCTTTAATTCTTCGGCACCCCAGGTAAACTTTGCATCATCACTCCAAGCAAGCAAATTCAGAGCTTTACTGAAGATTTCCCCATCAATCACGCTTGGAGAGTCTACGAGTCCAATGACAGTAGTAGCGACCCTACAAGAGAAGAGTTAGTCTAAATCAGAGATACCAAAACCATCCGGAGCTACACGTAATATCAATGGGAAGAAAGACTTACCTGTGAACTCGAGCGTAAGTCCACACGGCCTCCTCAAGACCTGTGGACTCGACCGTCAAAACATCAAGGTCTTTCTCAACATCGATGACTGGGGATAGCTCTGGCATGCCCTCTAGCAGACTCTCAATCATGTTCTCGATATGTCGAACATTGATATTTCGGATTCTAGCCTTCTCATCCAATTCGAAGATTTCATCTTGGTGGTCTCTTCTATCAGGTGGTACAAATATTGTTCGCTTTTCACCCTCCACAATATCAGATTGTAGCTTCTGGATATCCACCTTCGAGAGAGCTGATCCATTCTCATCTATAGATGTTTCACATGTTGAATTTGTACCGATACACACGATGTCATGACCCTCTTTCCAACGCGTATGGATAGCTGTGCGAAGTCTGGCAAGCAATTCAGATCCGCGAGGTGTGGCGCTCAGTGATTTGTAATCCCTTACAAGTATTATTGTACCCGATGAAGGTTTTGAGTCACTTGCGCTATCCGACTCTGCTGATGCCCGTTTACTGGAGGGAGCATCAATCTACCAAGATTTTGAAGTTAGCAAGGTTTCTCGAAAAGAGGCGAGTTATGAGCATATCCTTAAGAGAAGCAAACTTTGGAAAGCAGACAGGAGAAAATTTCCCCAAAGTGAACTCACCAAGGTGTTAAATATGGTTGACAGTTTCAATCCGCCCCATTGGTCGCTCTCAGTCAGTTGAGAATTTTGTGGTGGTTCCAGAAGGAGCGAAAATCCAGGAATTCTCGTCGGGCGGTCAAAGGGGAGCTTCATTCTGCTGAGGAAGGAAGAGACTCTTGTTGTTAAAGTCTTTATAGGTACTGGTTTTGAGTCTTCCTCATCCTCTTCTGGGGTCTCGGCGATATCTTGCTCGAGCTCCTCCAACTTTCCGGCGTATCTATGAGTTTCATATGCTAACATCGCGTGGGCTGATTGTGACCAAGCTGGATTGTCTTCGAAATGAGAACCCACGATTTGGGAAATGTCATGAACATCCAAAGATATCAGATCCGCGTTGAGTTTGGCCGCAATCGTTTCGACTGCAGAATCTAAATAATAGGACCCCCCATCTTTGGGACATTGTAAGAGAGTAACAGGCTTGTTTATAAGAGGACTTGCTGAGTTTTTCGGCGGACGTAACCTCAGACCTGTCTTCAGAGTTGCAAATATCTCCCTGTATACGTCTACATGCATCGTATATCTGGCATCCTTTGTAGGTACCAAATCGCACATAAGTATAGAATCGAATTGGTCTTTGAACCGAGATGAGATGCCCGTTGTATCTTCCTTCACCTTTACTCCCTGGCTAGCAGTCTCTGGCTCCGTACTCGACTTCGAATCCACTTTAATCTCCTTCTCTCCTGCATTTTCCTTCCCTGTTTCCTCGGAGTTCTCCAGAATATCTCCCAGTTCGCCAAGACTGGCAGAAGAGGTCCCATAAACGGCGAGCGGTCCACGCAAAGGAGGCTCTCCTACACACCTCACGTTCTTTTCCCAAAACCACTCGGGTAAAACCACGGGCGGCAGACCCTCCTGCACTTTTGGACGACCTCTTCTAACCGTCCCAGTTCTGCCATTCCTTGATTTTACTTGTGGATTCAAGTCTTCAACCTCGGCGTCATCTACCGTCTTAGCTGTATCTGTTTCGACGTTGGTTCCATCACCCTCAACAACTGCGTCCTCGGGCGTTATTTCTGCGACCTCGGGCTGTGGTTTCGCGCTATCGGAGGCTGCTGAAACAGCTGGATCTTCTGGTGCTCGAAGAGACGTTGGGGAAGGGTGGAAAGCTCGAGAGGAAAGTAGAGGTTGATGGGGGTGTCGATTCCGGACACCTGCAACTGTTCGACACGGCCGCCTCAAAACCAGCCGATTTGACGTCCGGATGACGCGCAGAGCTGCTGTTTGCATCCAGCAAGAGTTTGCGCCCAAGAAGAGCGACTGTAAAAACACCTATGTTGGTGATATTTACCTCACTCAGCATTTCCCAGGTTTTTTATGTTACCACCAACCAACGCCCGCCTGCCCATATCACCACGTGACTCGGAGATTAGCTCCGTACTCAAGTAGGTGTCGGCTTTTACGTTTCTAGGGGTGAATTTGAAATCATTTGAGATTCTCGGCTGCTTGGACATTGGCAAAGTAGCATCATAGACATTACACATAAAGCAGACTTCAATCACTCCACTCTTCCTTTACTCCAAACATAACGCTAAGCCAATGCAAGACAACTATACCCATGTATCATTGCGCACAAAGAGTTCATCCAGAATTACACGCAATACCCTCTCTCCAAAACTAAAAGTATATATCTCCAACCATAGGACCCTTCATTTTCTCCACTGGGACTTCAACACCAGGAACATCTCTCAAGAACGGCATTACCATAAGCGATCTCCCCAATAACTGCTTCAACGTCAAACACTCCCCAAGTAAATATCGCAGATCCACGCGAGTCTTGGAGGCTTCCCTAGCTCGGATACTGCCAATTTCTACCTCGTACCCATTATTTGCAACCTCCCAGTGCTCACTCAGGTCCTGAGTAAAAACAGAGACAAATCTGTCAAACTGCGCTCCTCGCATTGTTTGTCTCGCGACTGGGATTTCTAGGTTCTCGATAGGCTCGCAATCTTGGGTACGGCATGCCCGTGAGAGTATCTTCATCATGGAGCTCTCGATATCATCCACAGATTTGCTAGCATCCGACAGTGAGGATTTGAATACTTTGATGGGAAGTGCAATTGAGAACCAGAACTGGAAGACAGTATGCGCGATATAAAGATGATTTGCCAGTGTAATACTTTCGTCATCAACTCTTCTCTGCAATAAAGAAAGCTCGTTGATAATGTCATTTAGTAGATTGATTAAGTGCTCCGATGCAACGTGCGCATTTTCGCTCTCTTCTTGCAGGATCTTGGTGAGCTGATTGGAAAGCAGTGGTAGGTAGGTTGCGCAAACAGCCCACCCTCCAGCCCATCTAAACCCTACATGCAGAGCTGCCGGTATAAATTCAAGAAGCATGAACTCGGTGAATTCCCAGTGCTTCATTCCGTTTTTGACATGATTCATATGCTGCTTGATGCGTCCTTGAACAATATCCTTTCTCCAACCATTATAAAGATAATGGAGGAGCTGGGGCGAGGTTATGCTTGGGTTTTTGGCCAAACGGAGCGAGTATGAAACAACTCCAGCAGCGTACATGTTTGGATCAGTGTCCTCTGGCCAATAGTGTATCGAGGATTGCATAAAGAAGTCCATGAGGGGTTGAATGTCGCTAGCATATGATCGAATAATAGAGGCAATACGCTGAACGAATTCAACATATTCCGAATGCTCTTTAGAGCCGGAAGTCATGGACTCCAATTGAGTTTTCATCGACTCCATGACCTGCTTCAATATCGAAGCAAACTTTGTGTGGGCTTCTTTCAATGAGACATTGTCAAATATCAAGTCGACGTTGCTTTGCTTCGATAAAGTTGTGCGCATGATATCAACAGCACCTATCAGTGTTAGAGCGAAACTTCTTTGTTGGGTTGATTATACTTACTTTTGAACAGGGTATGATTGTCAGGCATTCTGCTTCCAGCGCTTAATGTACCTGCTATTGAACTGGAAGCAAAACTCGAATTACCTGTCAGCAAGTAATGCCCTTTGGATCGTAGTCTGGCAGTGAGCATATCAACTGCACCGAAGGATAACGCAATTATTGAACTGGGCATGGTAATAGACAACAGCCACTGCGCTCCGATATCGAACCCAGGCATCTAAACAGCTGTCAGCTATAGTAATATAATTAGCACAGACACAACCTACACTGAGTTCATCCAAATGCTTGTGCTCAACTAGCTCCCCTATGAGAACGGGCCAATAAGCCATTGCCTTTCTTGAGCTGTGGCGATATTGGAATATGGAACTTGCGCCGGTAGTGACAAACTCTTTCATCCTCTAAACCTATGTCAGTATACCAAAAGGCCTCATGTAGATAGGTCGTCTCACCATAATACCTTCCGTCATTTTAGTAATCAAACGGGCCCAGCAAATTATAGCATTGGACAAAAGTTGGGAGGTCATTTTTGAGCTCTCCTGAAGGCCTTTTGTGATGATAGTACGTAGCCATGGGACAATCTCAGGTTGGAGACGCTAGTAAAAGGTTAGCCACAAAGTTTGACCGAGTGAAATACAGAAAATTACGTGTATCATTTCCCACCGACAAAGGATGAAACTCATCGTATCACTTTCTTGGCTTTCGCCCTCCCCATCAATACCACTTCGATCTACAGGTGAAACAATAGGCTCAAGATTATCTATCTGGGCCAAATATTGACAAATAACAGCGACGGAGTCGCTAATGAGGCCTTCGGGAAAGACATTGTCCTCACATATTTCCTGTGAGCAGAGCGCACACAGAACAGCTGTTTTTTGTTAGGAAGATTTGGCAAGTTGACAGTAGGGTTCATACCGGGATTGAAGGCGAGAGTAGCCATTTGTGCTGATTTTGCCGCGTTCACAGTGTGGCCCATAACTTTGACGATCACACGTAAGGTTTCCATGGTGCTTTTCTTGTTGATAGCAATTATCATTGTTGCTTTCTCCGACTCTGAAGCCGATTCAGCCTGAGCTCTTATCTCTACCTCTGTGTCCAAGTACTGCTTTGCGAGGGCAGTACACAGAGCATTTTGCCAGTTTATGAATGGTTGGTAGGCAGGAATGTTAACGGGTTCAGAGACAACCACTCTAGTTAAATTACCCCAAGCTCGAAGATTAATGAGACAAGCCTCTTTATGGGATCTGTCCGCGACAACGAGGTCCCGAATGAGGACAGGCGATGGCCGCTGCTGAGATGGTGCTGCCCAGTACAGAGTGCAAAGGAGATCATGGTGGTTTCGCAACGAGGCCAGTTCCCGATGATGAATCGACTCTTCCTTGGGAAACTCTCGATTGTGGTTTGGTAGCAGGCGAGTAACCAAGTTGCGCACACTTTTCGCGTCTCCTAATTGGCCCATTCTCTTTAACGCCAAACCCACTATCTTGAGAAGTATATGAAAGCAAAGGTCTTCTGGTTGGAGATCCAATGAGGGCTCTGCATCAAGCTGTCTCAGAAATCTGGGTGAATCATACACTTCTTCGTTGCGTAGGTTAGCCAACTTCTGGTCAGCAAAGAAGTCGAAAATGGTTCCAATCAGTCCACTGCATTTCCACCATCCCCACTCGACCATCAAATAATGACACCGGGCTAAGTTGGCCCTGCAATAGTCGTTGAAGCCCGGTGGTTGATGAGAATTTAACTTGTAGAGCTCGAAAACTCGCTTCAGTAATTTTTGAAGCAATGACCAATTATCAGAACTGTGATTACGAAGCTCAGATTTGACGATTCCAAGTTCGTCAAATCCGAACAGCGGGAGAAGAGTAAAAATTGAATACCACCAGTTCTCGAATGTTGGTACATCTGAGGCTTCATGTATGCCGGGGTCGCCTAACTCTAGGTTGACAATATCCCAAAATGTTCCTCGAGATATTCGAGAAGAATCAAGAACCTTGATCAATACCACCCAGCCCTGGATGGCAAATTGTTTGTTCTTGAGACCCATTTCTCGGAACGACAAATATTGCAAATCATCATACAATCGCCTGATATTATCCAACCCATCAGCTACTAGAAGACGTACAGCCGTTCTCGCTACACGCTTCAATAAATCTTCGAAATCATAACTCAAGGTTTCACCCTCGGGCATTTTCCGTGCCATCTGAAGTAACTGGTAAACGACGACAGTGCATCGAGAGGAAATTTCTATCCATTGTTCACATGCGGTCTTCCCATCAATAACATCGAGGCGCGACGAGATATCGGCAAAAATCTCAGACATTCTAGACAAGAAATTGACTTGATCATGAGGTAATCGAAATACCACATGATGTTGTATGTACCCACTGATAAAAGTGATCGCCGAAACTGGATCTACGTTTGATAACGAAGGCTGTAGACTACACGCTTGTTCGATCATCCAATCGAAGCAAACCCCGATTTCAGACGAAACATTCTCGTTCCATTGGTCCCATCGAAAAGTTTTGCCATCGAGAATGAAAGAATTCCTAACACCATCGGTGCAATTCAGTATTCTCACTCCGTTAATGACTTCGGATAGACGACCACTCCCAATGAAACTGCTCTCGTGAAAATAAACTGCAGTATTCAGGGGAAGAATGTCGAAATGAATTGGATATCTCGTACCAAACTTCCCTAGGCCTTGTAGCTTGTCATTTTTGTCTGTCATAATCTGCTTTGGAAAGCGTTCTAGAACAATCGGCTCGCTTGGCTGACGATACTTTGCAGCGTCAACATCGACACGCGTTGGCTGGTTCTTTTTGCGCCGAAAAACAGGCAACGGTGCCTTCTCCGTAAAAATCGTAGGCGAGCCCTTGCCGTTTGTTTCTACGGTAGGTCGAATGGACTCATTGGCCAAATATCTACCTAGCTGGGGGTTCGCTTGAGCTCCATGGCGTCTTCGTAGGTCCCTGAAAATGACATCCAGAGATCGTTTTGACGTCTTGAAGAATGATCCAGAGTCCTGAGTATGTCGTTCTGCATCAGATGACTCTAGCTGCGCCGGTCTAATATTGGATATATTGGAGCGTGGTCGGCTTTGATGTAATCGTGCCTTTTTGGGACTATTCGGTTGGGCCTGGGGATTTTCGGAGATTGGTACAGGTTCTCCAGGAGTAACAAATCCACCGATAGACGTTTGTCTAGGTTTGGTAACGAATAGACGGCGAGGTGCTTGTGAACCACGTGCAGATGTTGTCGGCGTGCCTTGGTTCACCTTTTTGGTCGGAGGGGGCAATTTCGTTTGCTTGTTAACCACGATAGGCTGTAAAGCCCGTCTTGCCAGATCGTTCGAATTTGACCTCTGGTGCTCTCTGTGTTTTGGTTGAATTCTCCCATTACGCCAATCTTGCAGAACCTTTTGCGCTTCCAAGGTGTCATCTCGATTAGACATCTTGATGAACTTTTTGGTCGGGCTGTGCCTCCCTTGCCCCTTCCTAGATCTTGCGGTGCGGGCAGCAATTCGTACGAACTGAGGGAGTTGCTTGTTGGTAGCATTGTAATCGACAGCATCCAAAATACTCAACCTAGGTGCCACAGTTCTTGTGCGCTTAGATTGACTTTTAGACTTTGTACTAAAAACACTTAATGACTTTGAATTCCCTTGCTTCCTCTTCCACTGTGGCACTCCACCCAGGTGCTCAGTGATTTTAGGTTGTCGTGTATTTTGATCCATACCTATTCTCGATGAGGTCTCCAGACCCGTGCGTCTCTTTTTTCCAGGCTGGCCGTTTAAGGGCCTGGCCTTTCGCTTTTGTGTAGGTAACATGCGATCAATGGAGTTTTCCTCTTCGGCAAAACCTTGCCGGTCATTGAATAGCATATCAAGTGCTGTGGGCGCATCATCCTCGGCAACAAACCCTCCCAAGTAAGTATCGCTTTCGCCATCTGAATCAGACAGAACCGTTATCTCGAGGCTCTCTGAATTTCTTCGAGTAGTTGTCGCCGAAGTTCTTGGTATTGCAACCCCACGTCTCATTTGTGGTGTAGTTGACGCTGTATCAATATTGTGCCGCTGTATCGCGCTAGAAATCTCTGGTCTTTTCGAATCATGATTTAATCTGAGATGTGATGCTGGAAGTACGCCACGTATCTTCTTGCTAACCTTTCGAATCATTTCAATGGATTCTTCTGAGGAAGACTCAGCGGTGGAAGAGGTGTCATGATCACTAGCAAACGGATCATCTTCATCCAAATCCAAAGAGACCAGTATGCTTTTTGAGGGTGGCTTGATTGCACTTGTTACGGGAGTTTGTATACCAGCTGGGACTCGGAAATGGTGCTCTAATCCTGACGAATTTGGCGCAACCTCCTTGGCCGATGATAGTGACATGGACTGAGATATGGCGTTTCGGGAGTTATTACCAAGAAGTGGGCTAGTCACTGGCGGAGAAACGGGTATGTCAAAAATACTACTGTCATTATGATAGGCGTGCGTTGGTCTGACGAGGGTTGATTTCGTCCTATGCTTTAGCGAATACTTTTTTAAACGACGTCTGGATTCTATGGTGTTGAGAGTGGCCCTTGGTTTGAGGAGGAGCTCATTGACGTCGGGAAACTCGTCATCAGATGCAATAGAACCGTCATCCACGGTGCTATCTGTCGGAAGAGGGCTTGCTTCCCTTACTGTACGGTTTGGCTTTTCTGGGATGATTCTCTCAGGGGGTGATGAAGGAGGATCCCAGTCAAAATCCATTGGCTGGCTGGCGCCAGCATCGACTTCCATATTCTGTGATTCAGGTGCTGGAGAGGAACTATTCCGTGAGTTGGATTCTTTCTCTTCCTGGGTTTGAGTAATTCGCATGGGCCTTACACCACGATCCTTCAATGTTTGACGATATTTCTCTTGCTCAAGCATATAAGGATGAAGTTGAATGGGATTTCTTTGTCGAAATGAACGTCTTGAGTTCACCAGTTCTTCCATAGCGGCTTCCCTGGCGGCACGATCTGACAAAGATTCCGATCCATTCTGAAGATCAATGGACATTAATGACCTCTGAGTATCTTCTGTTCTAGACTTGGAGCCTTGACTACCTGGCGGAGAGGAGAGAGGGCTACTATGAGGAGTCGAAATCCGTACATAGCTTGTTGAAATCTCGTCCTCGGCAGGAGTGTTCTTTCCAGGAATGTCTCTTGACAATTGCGACATAGTTTGAAATCCAACTGGCAGAGGGATTTCATCGTCTTCCAGTGGTGGAACCCTGAAAATCATAGGCTGGAAGGGAGAAGACGCCGGAGCCCCTCCATTATAGAGAGCAGCAGGTTGTTCCCTGGCTGGTTGACGTTTTGGAGGGATTGCAAGTTCGTCCTCCGACAATCCCCCTCCATCCTCCTCACCAACCTCGCAGTTGCCACTCGGAATCAACGGGCGTGTGCATGTATTACCGTCGTTAGAATTCCCACATATTATCCCACTATTTTCCTCCTTCCCTTTCTCTTCCTTCTCTTCATGTTTCTCATACTCATTAGACTCATTCGCATTCGCAGGTACTTCGTCGAGGTCCAGTTGTGTCCCGTTTATCCCAGCTACTACTCCTCCCTCTCCATTTTCACCAAAGTCAAGGTTGTCGTTTGGCTCGTTCTCGTGCACATTGGCATTGTTCGCATTGTTTTGGGTCTCGAGATCCAGGTCGTCTTCATCCTCGGAATCCGGGACCACGCCAATCAATTTCCAAGAGGCCATGTGTGATTTGCGGATGGCATACTCAAGGAAAATGCGCTCTAGGAAGCGATGTGGTGGAATCGGTCATATCTATTTTGTGAATCCGCATGCCTGGCTGTCACGCCTAGACGCGACTTCCATTTACAGGTTCCAGGTTGACGCGCCGGCGGGCCGACGTTCTTCCTTCTGACGTGGGGCGCAGGGGTAAATAGGCGACTGCGGGCCAATCGTAGGGCAGAGTCTGGTCGCATGGATATCAGGAACAATCGAATTATTAGTACTAGTCTCCCTAGGAAAGCACCTTAAAGGCCTAGGGGGGGGTTTTTACACCGTTCTACGACCGTTCCTAACTCATTATAAATATATAGGTATTAAATTCTTATAATAGTATTAGAATAATTTAGTTACCCTTCCTAATTTATAATTATTATATAGTATAACTATTCTAGAAGAATTAAGATTTTTTAAATACTTATAGTAAGTAATAATTATATAATTTTTAATTATTATATAGTAAAAGCGTTTAAATAATTATAATTATCCTAGGAGCGTTATATAACCGTTTTATAAGCGTTCTATAAGCGTTCTATAAGCGTTACTAGATACGAAAGTATTACTAGGGCACTTAGACTAAGTTACTAAGACCTATAAATACTCTTACTTACGTACTTATATTACTACGTACTTATATACCTACGTATATACGTACGTAAGGACTATACGCTAGCTACCTTATATATAGATTTTATACGAATTAACTAATTTTAAAACTTCTAATTTAATAGTATTAAGATTCGTAGAGTAGAAGCGGTACCGAGTACTTTTTACCGTTTATATATAACCTACTCCGAGGTAGGTTCTCTACTAATACTTCTATTATAATTAGTCTATTTAAGTATTAGATCTTAAAATTGTTTCTAAATATAAGACTTCTTATATAGTTTTGTTTTATAAGTATTATAAAAACCCTAATTATTATAAAGACTAATTATTCTATTATTATTATAAATAATTAATAAGTATAGTTAGAAACGCTTAGGATTCCTTAATACTCGCTAAGCTTAACGCTTCTAGAACGCTTATAGGTATATTAGCGCTAAGATATAGTTATACTATACTATAAAAAAAACCCCCCTAGCCTTTAAGGTATAGTTATACTCTTTACTAGAATAGTAGATCTATATAATTAATTTAGTAAAATAGGCCGTACTACTCTATAATTAGCGTAAGTTATACTCGATCTAAAGTAGTTCTAGTCCTAAATAGGTTTAAATAGTAACTATAATAGCCTAAATAAGGTTTCCTTTATACGGTAATCTGTTATAATAATTAGGTATTTAGTCCCCGGTGTCACGTGATAATAGACTATTCTATTCCTAACGTAAAGTATATAGCTAATAGTTAGTACGCTTCCCTTAGCGCTATTGCTTAAGGTTAGGGAAAGTAAGTGTTCGCGGAAAGTAAGTATCTAATCTAGTACGCGTATAGGGCTCTTTTCTATAATAAAACGCTACTTCTATAAGTTAGAAAGATATATAAATAAGATAGGCTTATAGGTATAATTAAGAACTATCCTATAAAAAAAGGATATACTTTTTTAATACGATTTATACCTAATATAGACGAAATTTAGTGTTCCTATACCCTACTCCCGCCTACGAGATTTTAGTAGGGTAAGTATATAACTATAACTTTTAAGTATATAAGAACGTCTTTTCCTACTTTTATTTATAATCTATAATATCTAAACACTCTATAGTCGTATTCTAACTATAGGTTAGTATATTATAGAGCTAATAAAGGGCTTTCTTTTAAGCCTATATAGAAGTTTATAGCTTAAATATTAATTCTAATAGAAGAGACTTATTCTAGATCGAACACTTACTTTCCGCGAATACTTACTTTCCCTAACCTTAAGCGATAGCGCCGAGGGAAGCGTACTAACTATTATAACGCACTTAGCTATAACGTACTTAGTTATAACGTACTTAGCTATAACGTACCTTGATCCTAGGTATATAGCTCGAGTACTAGACTTCTATAATAATATACGATAGTCTACTTATAATATCTACCTTTATAGCGCGCCTATATACGCGCCCATATACACGCCCGTATAATTTCGCTAAATCGGCTAAAATAAGTACTTATATTTTTATAGCGTTAGGATTTAGCGTATAGGGGGACTACTAAATACGTCTTCTATCCTATTACGTACCTATATACTTCCTACTTTAGTTATAGCTTATATAATAGCTCCTACTATATTATTTAATCTAAAAAAGCGCCGGAATATATTATATAGATCTATTTAAGATAAATCTACCCTAGATAATAGTTTATATATCTTTCTACTACGCTTAGTAGAAAGATATACTAACTATTATACTCCTTAAGCGATTAAAACGCTAGTATATATTAAACGGGTACTACTAAGGTACTTACCTTAAAGGCCTAGAGGGGGGTTTTTATATTATTCTATAACCGTTCCTAACTTATTATAAATATATAGGTATTAAATTCTTATAATAGTATTAAAATAATTTAGTTACCCTTCCTAATTTATAATTATTATATAGTATAACTATTCTAAAAGAATTAAGATTTTTTAAATACTTATAGTAGGTAATAATTATATAATTTTTAATTATTATATAGTAAAAGCGTTTAAATAATTATAATTATCCTAGGAGTATTATATAACCGTTCTATAAGCGTTCTATAAGCGTTTTATAAGTATTACTAGGTACGAAAGCGTTACTAGAGCGCTTAGGCTAGGTTACTAAGACCTATAAATACCTTTACTTATATACCTATATTACCGCGTACCTATGTACCCACGTATATACGTACGTAAGAACTATATACTAACTATCTTATACGTAGATTTTACGTAAATCGACTAATTTTAAAACTTCTAATTTAATAGTATTAAGATCTGTAAAGTAAGAGTAATACCGAGTATTTTTTATCGTTTATACGTAACCTACTCCGAGGTAGGTTCCCTACTAATACTTCTATTATAATTAGTCTATTTAAATATTAGACCTTAAAATTATTTCTAAATATAAGACTTCTTATATAGTTTTATTTTATAAGTATTATAAAAACCCTAATTATTATAAAGACTAATTATTCTATTATTATTATAAATAATTAATAGGTATAGTTAGGAACGCTTAGGATTCCTTAACGCTCGCTAAGCTTAACGCTTCTAGAACGCTTATAGGCGTATTAGCGCCAAGACATGGTCACACCACGCTGTAAAAAAAACCCCCCTAGCCTTTAAGGTACCTATTAGTTAGATCCCTTAACCTAAGGTTTCACGCTATTTACAACCCTTTTTCAGAGCAGTACAGATGGCGAGACCCGCTTTTTTGGGCTGTAACCCTGGTCGTTCCACTTTTAATCCCTGCATTTACGCCTTTCCAGTAGAACTTTTACTCTTAGGCAGAGTAAACCTGCTTTCATAGGGTCTCCCCACGACAATTCCGCCTCTTCGGATTTTTACTTGGAGTATTTAAGTCCATTGACCCCCCAAAGCTTCGAAATGAGTCAAAGAGGCTTCCTACCTCTACTTGTGGCTACTTCCATCGGAGTCGCCGGTGGTAAGCCAACTTCTTCCCGCCACCGAATTTTGTTACTAACGAGACAGGCATGTATACTTTTGGTCCTTTGATGAAAGAAAATAGTTGGGAAGCAAGACAAAAGTCCTTGAAGTAAGCTTGTCTCCGTCTTAGACTCTGATTGATACCATTCGTCGAAGCTCATGTATATACTACAGAGAAACTACTGAAACCGCCTCCGCCTCAAAAGTCTCAGAAGAAGAGTTGCAAAAAGTGGTTGCTGCCGAAGCTGCTGCTAGCAGGAATGCATCTACCGAGACTGTCCTGAGCGCAAATGCACCTTCAAGCTCTCGGTGGCAAAGTATGGGTGGATGGTTGTGGGGGAGTAGTACGAAAGACTCTCAGCCGACTAAGAGGTCAAATGAAGCACCAACTACTGATCCGGAGAAGAAAGCTTGATGTTTCGAAATGAAATGTATATTATGCGCTACGAAATGTCCACGCTTGCTTTATTCACGATCGTCATACAGAGAGTGAGCAGACCATCATGTGTAGAACAATACCGGTTTGGAGCCTATTCCCTACGATAACTGAGCCTCAGATGTTGAAATCAATCGAAAGACGGTTTCCTTGGGCGTTCATCTTTATGAGAGTTATTGGTGATTTAGTTGGTTTCGGAAGTCTTTCTTGCAGGACTAACATGCAATGGTCTTCAACTGAATTCACTGGCCTCATATGGGGGAAGAATAAGGATATAATACGATAGAGTGAAGAACAATATTTAAAAGAAGTGGAGTAATGGTATTTTTTTCATCTAGTGGAAACACATAACTCTCCAGATCAGATCATGCTACAGAAGCTTGGAAACGGAATTAGTACTATTCATATTTGCTCAAAAAAAGAGGCAATGATACAAGCTTTACTCATAATACCTAGGTAGGTTACCAGTGAGAGTTACAAATTGGAGTGTAAACATTCTGAAAACTTTATGAATAAGTGCAAATCAAGCCTAGTAAGCCGCCTCAGTATTGTTAAACGAGTTCGAGTGCGGATTTGTACTTGTATCTTCACCCCACCACTTTCGCTTTTACCCAAATATGTTTATTCAATGGCGCATCAAGGAGATAATATATACCAGGTGAAATTTGAAATCTTTTTTGTCTAAGAGTCTGATCTCCAGCTAGGTACCAACCTAGGTACTTTGTCTCTGATATCACGTGATATCAAATCCACATTACCTACCTCTGAATGAATTTATTTATCAGACTTTGTAAGTATAGGTTATACTTAGCTTCCAAGTCGCGCTGGAACTACGATAGTTTTGCTTCACTTGATATCTCAATCGAAAATCCCTCCATACAGGACCCGAAAAAGATTAGCTTAGTCACATGTCGTACCTACCTAGCTGATCCATTTCCCCGCCGACGTCATCTATGTAAGACTATAGAAACACCCGCCTTAAGTTTTAACGTTGTTTTCCTTATAACCGCTCCTCAAATCGACTTGGTAAAACTAATACATAGTGATAGGAATCATGGCGTCCTCCCAAGCAAAAGAAAAGCCAGACTCAAAAGAGAACAACGGAGAGGACCTAGGCACAATCCTCTCCACAGAAGAACAAATCGAGCTCACCCTCCTCATCGGCAACATAACTGAAGTAATGCGAAAACGCATCGCCGACACCTTCGATGCCTCCCCGTCCCCCTCCAAAACAAAAGACTCCCATCCCAAGCTCGATATCAAGGATAAAAACCCCAATATCGATGAGAAGGAGCAAGCAAACCATGAAGAGACAGAGGAGGAGGAAAAAGCAAGGAAGTTGAGAGAGAATAGAGAGAAAGAGGTGTCAGCTCCGAAGATTCAGGAGTTGAAGAAGGATGCGGAGGAGTTTTTTCATGACTGGAGGGAGAGTGTGATTTCGCGGTTGGGGGAGGTGGTTAATCAGCCGCAGAAGGAGGTTGAGAAGAGGGTCGAGAATGCTACTACCGCGACGACGGATGATAAGGGGCCTCCTGGAGGGACCAAGATACTTCGTGAGTTTTCCCTTCACTCAGGCTTATATGTATCTTGTCCTACTATGTTGGATTTTCTATGGAAATCCGTCGTCACTGGATTGACCCGAGATTTCAAATCGTTTCTGTTCGACTTCCAACACTTATAAACTTCTTGTTGCTGCTCATCCATCGAACAAGTTATCCAGACACTATATATAACTTTGTCTCACGATATCTAACCAAACCACAGACAGAAACACAAATATCGAAGAAGCAGACGCAGCTCTCATCGAACTCTACCCACCAACCTCAACAACTCTCTATTCTCTCCCCCGAGAGAAACGCGTTCTTCTTCTCAATGCCATACTCCTCCTTCTCCTCTCCCTGAAGCGTTATACATCATATTCTAGAATACTACTTCTTCATTTCTCATCCTCACTCCACTTACCTCTACACATCCTTGCTGAGCAAGAGGTAAAAGTTGCTCAAGGTCTTCTCGAAGCCGCAAAACACATGTCAGGCAAAGAAGAGACCGAAAAGAGAGGGGACGAGAACAAAGTCTCCAGAAGATGGAAAGTAGGTTTGGCAGGCGTTGCCGGTGCCGCCGTGATCGGGTAATTATTACCCATTTCCAATCCCACCCCCCTTTTCTCGCTTAAGCTGACATGTAAAATAGAATCACAGGAGGTCTGGCAGCCCCATTAGTAGCGGGAGCAATAGGTACAATTATGGGTGGTCTTGGTCTCGGTGCCACCACCGCTGCAGGACTTCTAGGAGCTTTAGCACAGAGCGGAGTCATAGTCGGCGCACTTTTTGGAGCCTACGGTGGAAAAATGACTGGTGAAATGATGGACCAGTACGCCAAAGAAGTAGAAGATTTTGCATTTCTACCATTGAAGGGATCAAAGCATCGCGAACCACTTCCGGAGGATCGACGATTGAGAGTGACTATTGGTATCAGTGGTTGGATCACCCAAAGAGAGGATATCATAACACCCTGGAGAGCGCTAGGTCGTCAAAGTGAGGTGTTTGCCTTGCGATGGGAATTGGCTGCTTTGACGTATGTATCAACCCGCCCCCCAACAATACAAAGTAAATACTAACAAATCCCCAGAAAACTCGGTACCTCCATGGAATCCGTAGTTAAATCCGCAGCCTGGGCTGTCGCAAAGAAAGAAATCATCTCACGAACAATCTTCGCCTCTCTCATGTCAGCACTCTGGCCCATCGGTCTTCTAAAAATCTCCAAAATCGTCGATAACCCATTTTCCGTCGGCATGAACCGAGCGGATAAAGCTGGGCTCGTCCTAGCTGACGCACTCATCAACAAAGCACAAGGAGAGAGACCAGTCACTTTAATTGGCTATAGTCTCGGTGCTAGAATGATCTATTCATGTTTGATGAGTCTTGCGGAAAGGAGAGCGTTTGGCTTGGTAGAGAGTGCGATTCTGATTGGTGCTCCTACTCCATCGGATGGTGCCCCTTGGAGAGCGATGAGGAGTGTGGTTGCCGGGAGATTGATTAATGTTTATTCCGAGAATGATTATATCCTAGCTTTTCTCTACCGGACAAGCAGGATTCAATTTGGGGTTGCGGGCTTACAAGAAATTGAAGATGTGAGAGGAATTGAGAATGTGGATGTCAGTGATATGGTCAGTGGGCACTTGCGGTTGCAATATTTGGTTGGAAGCATTCTTGAGAAAATTGGATTTGAGGATATTGATGTTGATGAGGTGAAGAGGGAAGAAGAGACGCTGGCTTTGTTGGAGGAGAAAGAGAAGAAGGAAGAGGAGAAGAAGGAGGGTGGGGATGTGAAACCGGAGGAGGAAGCAGCAAAGATGGAAAAGGACGTTGAGCATAAAACGCAGCAGACATTGATGCAGAAAGCTGCTGAGAAGCTGCATCTAGGATGAGGTATATGATAGCTCGTGAAACAAGCAAATGTAGAAACAAGAGAATATTTGCATCTTTCAAGTACTTCATCCGCAAGTCCCTGATCCGTTGTAGTTCTCGGTCTTTATCCTGCAAGAGTATATCCTCATCCAGAAATCGAGTTGGATACTATTTCCTTGATTTCCAAAAGTTGCGGCCACCATCAGACTCCTCGGCAGGCTGAATCCTCATCATCCATAGATTCTCATCTACAATTCGAGAATTTCAAAACTCATCTCTACAACTTATTCTCTCCCTCCTCTACAGACGTTGGGCTCCCTGTACTCGGCCTCTCCTCCTCCACCTCCCCACTCCTAACAACAAAATAACTCCCCGAAGGCGTAACAACCTTCTCTCCCGCCGTCGCCATAACATCCCAGTTCTCGCTCGTCCCCATCGTACTATTCTCAATCCTCACCACAGGCGTCTTCTTCGGATCCGCCTTCGGGACCTGCTCCACGATCCTCCTCGGTCTCCTATTCCTAATCCTAATCCTCACCACAGGCGTCTTCTTCGGATCCGCCTTCGGGACCTGCTCCACGATCCTCCTCGGTCTCCTATTCCTCGGCGTCACCCCCTCCCCCTCCAACGCATGTCGCAAGCTCTCCAGCGTAATCGTCGACGCCTTGATTCCCGCCGTCGTCTCGTCCCGTATGCTCTGTAGCGGCTCGATCCCCTCCGTGTTCACGGATTGGATGTCTCGCACGAAATGCAGTTGGGTGTGCAGTGTTTTTAGCATCTCTGCTTCCTCGTCTGGGGATTTGGGCTGGGGGAGGGCGGAGAGACGGAGGAGGTGGTGGAGTTGTTTGGGCGTGATTTCTTGTTTGAGGGGCGTGGTGGGGTTGGGGAAGAGGTCGCGGACGGACCAGGAGGGGGTGGAGAGGAAGGAGTCGATGTCGAAGGGGGTTTTGGGGGGTTCTGGTGTTGCTTTTGGGGATTCGGGTTGTGGGTTGGGTGTTGAGGAACTGGAGTTGTTGCGTCTTGCGGGAATGATGCGGATTCGAGAGGCTTTTCGGAGGGAAGCTCGACAAGTTGTGCATATGAAGGGGTTCATGGTGGGGTTGTGTAGTGGCTCGAGGCTTTTGATGGTGAGTGTGGAATTTGGGCAGATGTAGTTGGGCTGCCGAGGTGTTGATTGCTAGATTTCTCAGCCTTGCCAAATTAATCGATAACAGACATGGATAAGCTCCTAGTAGTATGAAGTACCGATTAGGTAGTACAAAGTACGTCAGTACCTAGTTTTGTAGTTACTTGTAGAGTAATCAATACAAGTTTTGTATTTACTTTTAGAGTGACTAATACATTGTTCAACCTGACAGCTTATGATGGTTTGAGTTTAGATTGTGTCTTATTTTTAGATTAACTGTTGCGTCTATCAAATCATTTTGGAAAAAACATGAGATGCATTTTCATCCAGTCGGGTACTTGTAGCCGTGGACTAGCTTGACAATTCGAGCATTTTGATTGGACAGAGCGGAAAAACACGGGTTCCGGCGGAGTGAACCTTCGTGAGAATCGACCTCACCATAACGCAGCCAAGTGCAAATGGATTTTGAATATCTGATCGCAGACAGACATCTCAGCAACAAGTTAAATCTTCAATTATTCTGGAATCGCAATAATGGCAGCGGTAGTGGCAAGTAGATTCAGATGTCTCAATGCATCTCCTTTGCGTCAAGTCACTCGTACTTTTCTCTCTTCGCCCTCAACAATTTCCAGAAGCCTTGCCACCGAAGCAGCGAGCTCCGAGCCTACCACAACCACACCTGCGCCCAAGAGACGTCCTACATACTTCAAAGATGGAGCAAATGCCATTCCCTCCTTTTCCGAATTTGTTGGTGCCGAAGACGAGCCATTGTCCCATCACGATGCGCTCGAGTTGAGAACCGCCATGGTAGGACCAGCGGGGAGGAAGAGGCAGATCACTAGATTGCCCGAGTGGCTCAAGACTCCAATACCCAACGATTCCAATTACAAGCAGATAAAGAAGGACTTGCGCGGCTTGAATTTACATACGGTCTGCGAAGAGGCGAGATGTCCAAATATATCGGATTGCTGGGGCGGAGGTGAAAAGAGTGCGGCAACAGCGACAATCATGTTAATGGGGGATACTTGCACGAGAGGATGTCGATTTTGCAGTGTTAAGACCTCCAAGACTCCCGCACCACTGGATCCACACGAGCCAGAACATACAGCGGAGGCGTTGGCGAGATGGGGATTGGGTTATGTTGTTTTAACCTCTGTTGATCGAGATGATCTTGCGGATGGAGGTGCACGACATTTCACCGAAACGATCATGAAAATTAAGCAAAAGAATTCTTCTATTTTGGTGGAAGCCCTTACTGGTGATTATGGAGGAGACCTTGAGATGGTAGCTATGGTTGCTCGAAGTGGATTGGACGTCTACGCGCACAACATGGAGACTGTGGAAGAATTGACTCCGTTTGTGAGAGATAGAAGGGCCAAGTTTAGACAGAGTTTGGCAGTCTTAGATGCTGCGAAGAAAGCTGTTCCAACTTTGATTACCAAAACCAGTATTATGTTGGGTCTCGGCGAGACGGAGGACCAGCTATGGGCAACCCTGAAAGGCATGTTTTTTCTCTCCAAAAACCTACGGTCCGATCAAGTACTAATTTCATACAGAACTTCGAAAGGTTGGTGTTGATGTCGTGACCTTCGGTCAATACATGCGCCCAACAAAAAGACACATGAAAGTCGAGGAATATATTACTCCGGCAGCCTTTGATCTGTGGCACGACCGCGCGCTAGAGATGGGATTTCTATACTGCGCAAGCGGTCCCTTGGTTAGGAGCTCGTATAAAGCAGGGGAAGCATTCATTGAGAAGGTCTTGAAGAAGCGAAGGGAGCCAACTATTCTTTCGGACGAAGCTACCGGAAGACAAAAGGCCGTGTTGTAACGACTAGGACCGGGCTGTACATCAACTGTACATTTGCATTATGGATATCAGAAAACGACAGGCGTTATGGCGGGGTTTCTCATGGACGTGTCACGATAGACTTGGGTGGTAGGTATGGTATCTAGACAGGGTCGAGATGTCGACGCTAACTAATGTTAAATAGAGCTCTCTTATGCTCTCTTATTTACTGGTACACGTCCGTCATGAATGTTCTGGACCAGCCGATTCTCAAAAGCCAAGTAAGCTTACATCAAACATGTTTCTGTTCTATTCTCAATTTCCTCTCATCCGGCAAGTCTTATATCTACACCCTTCTCTGCCTCCCACCATTCTCATCTCCGACTACCACCCCGAAAACCAGGGTTCCCTCTCTCCAGGCTTCTGGAACAGTCCTCCGGTACTTCGAATATGGAGTTTTGAGAACGTGAGAGAATATCACAGGTATTAAAGGGCAATGTGCACATGTTCCCACAAGCAGCAGGGATTTCCCATTCGGTGAATGTTTGTACCGTCGCCGTAGTGGGACAACCCCGGATCCCCACCCAATTCAACCCTCGACTGAAACTTGCGAAATCCTCCGAGCTTTTCTAGAAGTCGGAGATGATCTTCTTTGTCTTTTCAGTGAATCTTCCAATACATAACCCGCTGGCTTAGGTTGGTGGATGAATCTCCGACTCCTGCGAGCAGGCCTTTTAAGTCGGAAAATCTTGGTGGAAGCTACATATAATACAGTGGCCTGTAACCAGGTTTGAGCATAGCATCCTTCCGGGCTACTCAGGGGCACAAAACGTTACAAACCCCCGCGGATCTACTATTGTACTTCTATGCGGAAGATATCCTTATTTCCTCGTGCCTTTGAGTCAATCTAGGACCCCGAATCGCGATCGTGTGTCCATGCCCCTAACTTCATGACTCCTCTGATAACTGGTATAAATGCGATACTTACAAGTATATTACCGCATATGATGATGGCCGAGGGGTGTAGCCTCCCCAACTGTCAAGGGGTTACTACCCAATCGACCGAAACATTCACATAGGAGAGCGGCGCTAGTATGGGGGTTCGATTCCCCCGAAGGTGCTCCTGGTTAGCTACGAAACAGAAAGGGAACAACCGAACTAGGACGAGTATAGGATATTTTCCTGAAACGGACTAGCCTGATTAAGTGGAGCTTCCTCTTCCATACCCAAAACAAAAACAAATTACAATACATCTCCATGCCTCTAAAATACCTCCTGTCTACCAAAAGTATGTTCGCGTTAGTAACCTTACTGATGCTAATCAAATGTGGACTGTGCGCTAGCGTGTTGTTGCTCCGTACTGAGGGGGGTAATAGTATCTTATTCTACGTCCGTTTTTAACTACTGTATCTTCTGTTAAGAAATAAACTAAATTTACTAGTTTTCTGGCAAATTGAAGAGTGAGGAGAGTAGGCAGAAAAGCAGGAGTTCTGAATAGTACTGAGGAATGTTAAGGGCCTGTTTAGCTCGGCGTGATTCCAAATACAGATTTAGGGTCTACTATATAAAATTACAGTTTAGTACTCTATACGAGTCACCCCTTGTATCGAGGCTATCCCCTCAAGGTGGCATATGTACGTACCACTTTTCAAGCTTACGATACCCACTTTGTAGCCACTTGGCGATTTAAGCCTTGCGATTGTTTCAACCTCTATATAAAGCCTCACAATCAACTCTCGAACGTGAATCAAGAAGTATTCGCAATTGATTAGTACAATTGAGGTGTTACGCGACGTGAAATAAGTAGTTATCGGACATGCTATCAATCGCTCTTTCCGTGTACAATCAATCGCTCTTTGAAGGTTCCGTATACAAATACCCTAAAATAGTCCCCCAAAACCGTCGAAAAAGTACCCTAGAATAGTCGGAAAAGGTGTATAAAGTCGTAGGAGTATTTGTCGAAAGCTATACACAAATTATTAGAATTATTATTACCACTACTACTACTACTACCACTATTCAGGGCCCTTAGAGCACTTTCAAGCTCCCCTACCTTTGAGCCTGTTCTTCCGGGATTCTAATAATATAGACAAGGAGATAGACTCGAGTAATAGTAGGGATTCTTATTAGTATAGCATGTTCTCATTTTTGGACGTTCCTCGCAATAGCTTCAAATTTGACTTTTTGATACAACTCTACTTAAAAATAGGCTTGCTTTACGGAGATTAATTAGTAAGGTGGGTATCGTGAGCTTGNACGTTTAGCTCGTTTATCGTATAAACAGAAAATAGTACTTTGAATACTATGATCTGGGTTTATTCGAAATACCCTATATAAAGCTACGATATAGATAATAGGAAAAAGCTATATTATAATACCAAAATTATAACTCGCTTATTCTACCTAGTGTAAATACTACTACTTTATCTACTTTGTTTACTATATCATTATATATCATTATATATATATATTTCTAATATAAAATCCCTTCTTACAGACATCGTAAGCGCGATAGGAGAGCTAAAACCGTCGCACTTACAACTATACCTAGTATATTCGCCGCGTCTATATACTATAATAGATAAAAATTCGATCTAAACGGTATTTAGATTATAAATAATCCAAAGTTATATTCGATAAGCGAATAGAGTTTAAGTAGGTTTTATAAATATTCGGGTACGCATCCGAAAATCGTAACTCTAATAGTTCTAAGCCAAACAGGCCCTAAAGGGTTGATGTGCGGATTTGCTAAGGAGTCTCCTTGTAAGTGTAGGTGAGTGGGTATACTCCGTACTCATCCCCCTCCTTCTCCCGTTTCCCCCTGATAGAAAAGCTTCTTCTACGCCGGAGGGAAGGGATGGAGGAAAAATAGTGTCAGTTGTCGACTCACACACCCCCCGGCTGGCCCATTTGAAGCTCCTCGTACATACTGTAAGTCTTACCTGTAACCAGAATGGTGTCCGACCATCTGACTGTGGCTACGAGTAACGAAAGGATGAGTACGGAGTACATTTACGAGATACTTTGAAGTACTGCAAGTCATCTTACAGCCTCCCCGGCTTAGTTTCTGGAAAGAGTGTATTTTCGGATGATGAGCGGGAGAGGTTTATCAAGACCCTCCAGCCATTTGGCAAAACTTTCTGGTTGAAAGATTGTACTTCGTATTATAAGTGAGTTAAACCTTCATATATTCGAGCCGAGTTTCTAAATATTATTCTGTTTGAGCCTTGGTGTCGGAACTACTGTAAGCCCGGGGGCTGTAAGCTCCCGAAAGCTTTTTGATCTGATTACTATATAATCCCCGTTGTTTACAAGTCATTTCCAGAAAAGGGTTATATGAACTAATTTCTACAAACCATGCTCGAATATATAAAGGTTTGATTTACTTACAGTACATTCTTCTTATTGGAAGTTTCTGCTAAATAGCGGGGTTTCATAAAATACTCCTGCTCTTTATTTGAAAATACACCTCTTCCGGAACCAACGCAACGGGGGCTGTACAGTGATGATTACGCCACGGAGTTATTTTGCCGCCGGTTTTGACATTTGTACTCGTAAGTGGCATTTGTTGTTATGTATAGAACTTTTAAAGTGACTTTGGCTACGCGATTTTGGTGGACGGATTGGTGTGGAAGAAGGCATCCATTGCTCCGTAATTCCGCTCTACCAGTAGCAGAACGCCTTAATTCGGGTTGGTTAGTAGCGTTCTACCAGTTTGATTGGTGAGGGTACTGGGCAAAACCTAACTAGTAATTAGGTCGTTCTGCCTACTGGTAGAGAGGATTTGCGGTGTAAGAAATAGAACTCCCCGACAAGACAATACCTACTGTATGCGTAACCCAACTATTATAGTCTACAATTCTACTGGCGAGCATGGGGGGACGGGCTGGGAGTTAGTTAAGTGCGGGAAGTCCGAATAGCTTCGACTTTTGTAGAGAGCTAAGGCTCGATATGGGCACTAAATGGTGGGACGACTTGAGGCCTGAGCGTGGTTAGTGTTACTACCCTTGATCCTCCGATGTCTCCACAAGTTGTCTTTACACATTTAGCACAGTCGCTGCACGGCTTTTACCCAAGTCGTGGAAAGAAGTTAACCACTAAATAATCCACGTGTATTAAAATCGGCGACAAGGTCACTCTATGAAGTACGGAGGTAGGATTGCTGTCTACAGTATGTAGAAGTCATTGACATTGTGCCTGACAGCCTTTTGCATAAAATGACACGGGGCTACCTCGTCATCCGATTAGACTTTGAGATCGGGTGTTAAAAACTCTTATTTTTCTTCTTGCAAGGATCTCGCGTGCGGATTCACGTTTCATTCCTGGAAGAAACGTTCCTTTGTCGTCCGAAATTCGGGTGCCCATACATCATAAAGCATCATAGATGGTTCAAGTCCTTGTTTGACCTGGTTGGCGTGCTTTCAAGAAGATGGATTACTTAACTTGAAGGGTCTAATTCTGATCCCATGTTTCTTTGAAGTCTAATCCTGCCGAAATGAACCTCCGGAATCATCTAAACAACTTCATTATATTATGGTTCATATGCTAATTTTGGTTTATAAAATTGTATAGGCACAGGAATACTTCTAGCGACGCATGAAATAAGCTAAGATATGCACTGGACAATATCATAAAATCATTAGACTCCTCTGGGGTACCCTTCCGTGTGCTTCCTGGTGTGGATACGTACAAATAGGCGACCCATACATAGCGGGTTATAGGAGGTATGAGCCGAGCAGGGTATTGATCTTACAAGGTAAGTAGCCTCTGTATAAACTTTTTTCACTCAATTTGGGGTAAGCTTCACCCCTTCAATCAAATTCTTGGCAAGATCTAGGAGCCTTTCTAAATTGCCACGGGGCGAGTTGAGACGACGCAATATAAGTTTCGAGCCGCCTCGCTTTTCTTAGCCCTTGAAGTGTACACTCTCTTTTTTTTTTTCAAACCCTACATTCTTTGTCAATTATCACAAGCCATCATGGCCAAATCAGCAGGTCTTATCGTCTCTTCTCTTCTTTTCGCAACTCTGGCAGTAGCCCTTCCTCAACAACCAGTGGAAACGCCAGCGCCAGCGCCAGAAGCCGCAGGTTTGGAAAAGTGTCTGGAAGATGCTAAACTCAAAGTCATTGCTCCGCAAGATCCAGATTTTGCCAACAACTCTCAAGCATGGCAGACAAGAATCACTACAAAGCCCGTACTGGTGGCTTTCCCTAACAACAAGGACGAGCTCAAAACTGCTCTGTCTTGTGCACTCGCAGCTAAAGTAAAGGTTTCACCTCTTGGAGGAGCTCATTCGTTCGCGGCATACGGGTACGGAAACGATGGAAATCTAGTCCTCAACATGACAGCATTCAATGAGATGACGTTTGACACGGCAACTTCACTATTGACATATGGTGCTGGCAACAGAGTTGGCCCTGTAGCTAAGTTTGCCTGGGATAATCATCAAGTCCACTTCCCACATGTTCGACATGCACGCCCAGGTCTTTCTGGTTCTACAATTGGAGGTGGTTTTGGAACCACTTCTCGACACCTTGGTACTCCTATGGACAATCTTGAATGCGTGACCTATATGCTCTACAATGGCACAGAAGTTAACGCTAAAAAGGGGGATGATCTTTTCTTCGCCGCGCAGGGAGCAGGCTCGAGCTATGGCGTCTTGACAAGTATGACGACCAAGACTCATAAACCTCTGTTTCCCAACGCCGTCACCTTCAATTTCTCGCTAACAGGCGTGGACTTGGAAACTGGAGTAAATGCACTCATGTCTCTTCAGGAGTATGCTACTACTCTGGCACCGGATGAATTCGCTTTCCGATTCTCCCTTCCAAGAGCCCCAGGAAACTACACTGGAACCGGTTATTTCTATGGGGACCCAGCAACCTTCGATTCCGTCATCGCACCACTTCAGGCTATGCTACCTCCTAACGCCAAAATTGACAAACAGGAATTGGATTTCTGGGCTCTGGAGGTCCTCGCCCACCCAGGTCTCGATAGGCCCAATGGAGGAAGCTCTCCTACAAGAACCTTTTACATTCAAGCGCTTACTACGACCGCTGACAAGCCACTTACCAAGGAATTGGTGACTACTCTGTTCAACGGCACGACCCTCGCTTTCAAGCGCGATGATATGACCAGTTCTGGTTTCCTCGATTTGTGGGGTGGTGTTGCCAGGGATATCAAGGATGGCGAGACTTCTTACAGACACGGCAACAATCTTTGGCTGATCAGATTGGACGGGACTTCAAAGACTGTAGATATGCCTAAGGATGGAGTCGATTACATGAAGACTCTTATGTTGCCATTCGAGAAGGCATTGACGGATGCGGGCATTCCATTGAGAGGATTCGCCAACTACAGAGATACGGCTTTGAGCGAGGCTGAGTGGAGTGAGCGATTGTATGGTGCTGAGAACTTTGAACGATTGAAGAAGATTAAGGCTGTTTATGATCCGGTTGGCATGTTTACTAATAATCAGCAGAGTATTCCGCTTCCCGCTGCTTAGGGTTTCGGACTATTTTTGAAGGCGGAGAGATGGGTTTCGTGTATTAAACTTGGTTGAGCTCCCTTTCTGGCGCTGGCGTATATAGTACATGAATGAAATGAACTATAACTTTCAACTACCCTTTTTCTCCAGGCTCTCGTCTTAATGGCAAATAGCTATCTGGAATCATGATCAAGCATTAGACAACTTGCAGAGAAGCCGCACAAATACCAACAATAAAACACCATAAAAGTATCCACAATACACTCGCATTAATTCGTTTCATCTCGTCTCGTGATCGTCTTTCCCGCTTAGCGATGAAGGGAATTGCTAATACTAATGTTGTTTGATGTACAGTACATAGAAGGTAGTTATGTACTCCGTATAGGTAGTGCTAAACTAACTAAAGGTGATGATGTGTGTTGATGATGTGTGTGTGTGTGAGTAATGCGCCAATACCATTCTTGATCAGCTAAGTGTAACCCATACCATGTTCGACTCTACTGATGCGGCCCATTTATCATGACCTATTTCGTATCCGATTTTTGAGTCATATTCATCCCGGATACTTTGCCCAGGCTGATCAATATACCAAACTCTCACACTCTCGATATTAAGAAAGGTAAAGTAATTATAGCGAAATACATTATTTACATCCAACTCGACGTAATTTGTTTCCTCAGAGAATGAAACAGTAAATTGCGTTTCTGAAACAGGACTACCAAAATTACATCAAATGTTATTGGACTAGGATGTTGTGGGAATTAACATTGTTTTAATTGTCTGAAATGAAATTTACGTAAAGATTCTTCGATACTTTAGTTTTAGGGCTGTAGTCTCACTTAAACAAATGTCGGCCAGCGGTACAGGTTTTGAATTTTCTATGTTCTTGACCCTCTTTACGGAGGTTTTTTTTTACGTCCTCGCTTAACAGCGTTCGCTTAAGCAGCGTTCTATTTAGAGATGAGAAGTTAAATTAACAGGACTGCACCTCGCAGGAATTAGTAAAACTTTCCTATCTCCCTTAGGGCAGACAAGGCGAAAAATATACGAATTGAGCTTTCACTTGCCAACTTCATAGCCAATGTCAGATTACCAATCCACCAGGGACTCTCTAATCTTCTTCCTACAGTGCCGCTTCGTACCGCATATGTTAATTTCACTAAACCAGTAAAGTGATACGGTATAACATATTCGGTTTATTATTCGAATTGCTCTAATCTTTCAGTAAAACCAACACTGGTGGTGTCGGTTCATCTAATACTCGTCAGAGTAGTCGTTAAATGGAGTAAAGTAATCAGTTTCTGTTCGGTGGTGTCTAATTGCTTAGAGAAGAGAAGGTAGCTAGTTAGACTACAAACCCTTATCCACACACAAGTGACAGGCCACGTGAATAAACAAAGTGTGGATGTTGTGACAGCATACGGAGGCTGTACGTGTCTTATCCTCGCTTCGGCTAAAACAGGTTACATCAACACACACCCCCAAAAGAACACCCGAAAAGCTCCCAAAAAGAATAGAAATGTGAAAATCTGACTAGCAAAAGCGTTTCTGGCTCGTAACCCCTGATTTCTGTGTGTCCTTGGTGTAATATTCCCTTTCATCCTCCGTAAACACGTCTTTGACCTGAACGCCTCCCTAGACACCGCTCACCGTAATCACTTTTTCATCATCGAATTCGGCCAGTGTTGCTACTTGGGAAACAGCCTCGTGGTGTGGCGATTTTGAGATTTTACACTAGCTGACTAGGCCAGGTGGGTAGAGTCCCAGTTTTGACGACGGTGGAAGTCTTATTTAGATTCAAGTAGCTTTATCACTTAAAGTGTGGGTATCCTTTATTGTGAGCCCAATCATATTGCGGCTTGTTTGATGAGCGATAGGCTCGGCCCGCAGCATCTTTTTGAGACTTTTATGGGGGAGAGGTCATGAATGACCGGAAAGCTTGGTGGTATAAAGTATTTATTGCAAGCAGTGAATATGATATGTATTAGTCATGTGCGGGTTCGCTTAACCTAGCTGGCGCAATTTCTGGGTATAAGTAGTCTAGTTGACATATTTTTCGCCCAAGATTCCTGGAAATCTTTTTGAGAACGTGCCACTGGTTATATTTTTTGCTTGCTATTTGGATTCACAAAGATTCATTGCTGAAATAAAACCATTCGATTATTCGCCTGGCTTCGAATCACCAATCCGCACAGATGCAGTACCCGCAACCGACTTCCTTTGCAATCTTCGAGCAACATCATCGGTCATGTAATCCTCAACATTGGGAGTGATGACAGCTGCCACCAATAGAATTGCTCCAAATGGTAGCGTACATAAGAACACGGTTCTGAAAGACATGGAATATGCATGCTTAACTGCATGGCCGACGGCATCTGCGATTTCAGGTGTCATTCCCTCTACTTCATCAAAAGAGCCAGAGGTGATGGCTGCGAAAAGGCTAGGAAGAGAATCAAGTGGAAGCCCTGCACCGGTTGCTGCTGGTGGAACATATCTCGGAAGGTACTTGGTGAGACCATTGCTGAGTAATGTAAGGTAAAGTGATGTAGCAATTGATGATGAACCCGTTCTGATGCTTCCCATCGCGCCGGCAACAAGACCGATATCTTCAGGTTCCCAAACAAGAGCCATGGAAGAAAGAGTCAGGTTTTCGATGTAGCCAGCTGAAAAAGTCGCAAGGAGAAGAAAAACAACTGATCGGGTGCGTGAGTACTCGTCAACGGCCGACAAAGCAGCGACAAAGGTAACCATAATGACAGATGCGACAGTCATTTGGATTTTCATTCGAGGAAAGTATCTAATGCCAAGTCCTGCGGATATTTGGCCCAAGAGAAGACCACCTCCTACAGCACAGGACAGCCAACCTATTTCTTGGACATCTGTTGTAAAAAGTGTACCGCAAAGCGTAGGCCAGACCACTGTCGTTGAGTAATAGACCATCGCGCCAATTGAGGCACATACTGTGATTGCATCGTACTTGATGTTTTTGAACAATCTCATCGGCATAAGTGGAGATTCGTGACCGCTGTATGCCTCCCAAAACCCGAATCCGATGAGAGTAAAGATTCCGAGGATTAGCGTAACCAAAACGTGTACTGAAGCCCATGAATATGATTGTCCGCCCCCTATCTATTTGTCAGTTTGTAATCCTGTTCTGAGGTTACAATATTCGCCTACAGTTCAGGCCAATCAAGAAGAGAACTAATCCTGTCGTAAATAGAAAGATTCCAACCCAATCAAGACCCTTCAGCTGGCTCATCTTTGACTTCCCACCAACATGAAGTTGCAAGTAGGTGGGTGGGTGATAGCAACGAAAAAATATTCCAGCTGCAATGGCATTTATGATGCATCCTAGGATGTATGACCACCTCCATTGAAGGCCAGTGTTCTCAAAAAACGCTCTAGCAACTGGAGGTCCAAAGACGGCGAAAGGAACGGATGTAGACAACACTAGAGCATTGAATGGGCCACGCTGTTTGTTCGATACCAACTCGCCGATGATCACCGAGAATGAAAGCTGGCCAGCCGCAGCGAGACCATTGAGACAGTTGGTAGCAATGAGCTGATTTACTGATTTTGCCGATGCACCGATGATATTTCCCAACAGGGCCATAACGGAACATCCAATGAAGAACCAACGACGTCCGAATACTTCATTCGCAGTTAGTGGTAAACATTACCAAGAGTTTACGGAAACAATTACTGTCAGAAAGCCGCCCAACAAGCGAAAGACCAATTGTGAAGCCCATCGTCCACGACAAAGCCAGCCAACTAATATTTGGATTTGAACCACCATTTGAAAGTGCTGCATCAATCAAAGATATGGTATTTGCAGGTAAGACCCAACCAAGATATCCACTTATCTGTGCAAGACAAGTTGCCTATATGGTGTAAGAATAATCCCATACTGGGGGATACACAACTGACAATCAAGGTGCCGATGAAATCTTTGCTTTTAAAGTAACCCTTTGGCATCTCTCCATATAATCCGCCAATCGCTTCAGGAGCGACCTCGTCATGATGAAGCGCGGCATCTATTGCCGCTTCAGAGTGTCTGTTCGTTTGTTCTCGGTGCTCAAGCTCAATATCATGTTTTCCGCGGCAGACAGACATGATGATTTTCTCTTTCTGCTTCGATAAAGGCTACTATTGGTTCAGAATTGGGACTAAATGTCTGACTATGTCAATAAAAGGGCTTCAGGTGATAGTAGCATGAGTATGAACAATAGATGTCCAGGTTTGAGATACTCTAGAGCTTTCTCGAATTCCGGTGCCCGATCAACGTTCGCTGTTTTGAGGATCTTGATGGTCCATCTCGCGCTAGGGCAAGCATTCGTAGAAGTGGCTAGATCACTGGACGCAGCAAAGCGTGCCTCATGGCTTCATGCACCCCGCATCAACTTTGTGGGGTAAAGGGGGTAAAGGGGTATCATGGACCCATTGTGGATGGTAAAAATGCGGGGATGGAAAACCATTTCCGGAATCTGACACTTTTAAAAAGCGTCAAAATTCAATTTGGCAAGCTCTCGTCATCCAATTGCAAGAGAACTTCTTATTATTTCGAGTGAATATTGCGAATTTTTCGTAGATATGTTCCCGTTGTAGTGTTGTCCTTTTTCTCGCCAGGTACGGATTGGGACGGACTTGGCTGGATAAGGCAACCACTCCTCACAACTTAATAATTAATCCTTACGAATTATTAGTATACATCTAAAGGTATTATTAGAACACTATTTACTACGTAGTACCCACTATTTGCAGCTTTCTACACACCCTTTACGATCGCTTCTTCCCTCATCTACACTGTTACTGTCCACAGCCTTCTTGCTATTAAATCCGCTCGCTATTCTTTTCCAAATGGGTACTATCATACAAAACTCTTACCTACTGTTACTATCGCTGTTACTCTTGCTGTTGTGGTTGGAAGGTGAGAAGGAAGAGGGGTAGGTCATGACTTAGAGGGAAAGATAGGAGTTCCTATAATTCTATCCGCTTTAGGAAAGACAGTCGTGATAGCACTCCTGACTTAGCGAGAACATAAAATATATTTTGACTTCAATAGCTCTCAACTCTCCCGCGACTTGGAATAGCAGAAAACAGATAGCATCAGCGCTATAGATATAGTAATCAGAATACAACAGCAAAGGGTACGATAGTGTTGAGAGTATCAAGGGCGGGAGTAAGTGATAACAGAAGGAGCATAGCAATAACAAGCAGAGCCAATAGCGAGCGGTGGTTAGGACAGCTTTGGCTCTGAGGTCTAGTGGGTACTTTAAAAGTTTATAGTAAATAGTTTTACTCAGCTATATTTATATGACAAGAAGTATGTGAGGATCAATCAGTATGTCTTGAGAAGTTGTAGCCTGCCCTATATATCAAAGTACGTTCCGTATCATCTTCGTAATCAGAGACATAAGTGTTAGTGTGTCACATGATATTGATCTAAGGGGCCAGAACAAACTGATTGATTGAAATCATGAACAATCCTTTTCCTTTTGGTGGTAAGAGACGCGGTCATGATTCTGAACACACCTAGGTAAGAATGATATTATTCTAGAAGTCTCGTACAACGAAAACAGTTACGTGAGCGATTTGGGATAATTAAATACATATGTCTTTATTGATCTAAGTAATGTAGGAAGATTAGTTAATTGTCCAAGGGATTGTAGCACAACAGGGTTTCAAGGTGTTACTGTACTAGAGTAATGCATAGGTCTCCTACGTACGGCATCCTGAATCAACCACTAAACCAGATGACAAAATCGCAAATCGCTAATCGAAAGTCATATATTTACTACTACCTACTGTAACAGACTGGCTATACCCCACACCCCCACCTTAGACATCACGTGCCTAGGCAGGCATTTTTACATGGACACCCTGACTGCCTGTTCCCTCACTGTCGCCCACCCTCACTGTAGTACACTCCCTATCGTATAAAGGGTTGTACCCTAGTATGTTGTTTAAGAGAGAGAGAGAGAGAGAGAGAGAGCAGCGGAGAGTATAGAAGCGGGGAAATATTTTCGTATGTGTCGCCTATCCTAGCCTCAAATACTACCTTCCTAAAATAGCTAGGCTAGTACGTATTACGCTAACAATTGTTTACTACCTACCTTTTCTCGTTCTCCCTCCTCCTTACTCTTCTCTTTCTTTATAACAACAATAGCGACAATAATAGTAACAACAATTAATAATAGTAATAATAAGAGCGAGAGGGGATATAGGTGAATTTATTAGTTAGGGGTGCCCCCGTTCGGGGGGTGTAGGGGACAGGGGGTAGAGTTAAAGGAGCGTTCGAGTTAAATTCGAAGGTAGGAGTATTTAAGTTAAATTTAAGCTTATTTACTTATATCGAGTAGCTTTACCTTTAATTTCAGCGCTGGTATATAGCCCTAACCCTGAGCTACTTTACGATTTACGACTTACGATTTCCTATAAAATAACCTTTAAATCGAGTATTTACGATTTGCGATTTACGATTTACGATTTAGTCATCTGGTTTAGTAGTAGATTCAGGATGCCGTACTACGTCAAACTTGAGCAATATCCTACATGTAGCAACATATTCCGTATTCTGATAATGCACAAGTTTGGCGTCTAACATACGATACCACCATCGAAGACCTGAATTGTCCCCGTCATATAGGACGACCCATCGCAAAGCAACCACGCAAAGTGCTCTGCTACTTCTTCTGGAACCCCAAATCGACCCATTGGTATAGACTTCTCGTAAACCTTGCCATCCATCTTCATGATCTCCAACCCCCTTTGACCCATAGGAGTATCAATAGCGCCCCTAAATAGTCATTTGTCAATACGATATCGACCATTTTGGTAAAATATGAATTCGAGTTCGCAACACCGAAAAGAAATTCCGAGGAAGTGAAGAAGACTTACGGCGCAATCGCATTGCATCTAATGCCTTGGGGAGCTTTCTCTTTTGCACAAGCTCTTGTCAAGCCTACAACAGCATGTTTACTTGCAGCATAAGCTGCATTATATGCACCTGCTGTGACTCCAGCAATACTTGAAGTATTGACGATACTGCCTCCTATGGCGCCGTCGTTGAGAGTCTTCATATGAGGAATTTGAGCCCTCATACAGTTCACCACGCCACGAACGTTGACCCCCATAACAAAATCCCAATCTTCGTCGGGAATATCTTCGAGTGCCTGAGTGCCAATTCCAGGTAAAGCAACTCCTGCGATATTGGCTGCACCATCTAGCTTCCCGTTCTCCTTGACGAACGAGTTAATCCAATTCTCAACAGCCGCGCGATCACGGACATCAACAACCGCGCTAGTAATCTTTCCAGTACTTGAAGGGTAGGCAGCTTTTATGGACGAGACAGCATTCTTCAACCCTTCTTCGGCATTATCGGCAATGGAGAGAATGGCGCCTCGAGAGTAGAGGAGGTGTGCAGTTTGAAGGCCGATTCCTGAAGCTCCCCCAGTAAGAACGATAACTTTCCCTTCCAGTTTATGCGACATCTTGGTGGTGTGCTTTCGATGGACTGAAAAAATGAAAATTTTAAATAATAGTTAACTCGAAGGAATGTGTTGTATCTGAATTCAATAAGGTGAGTTCTTGGAATAGCTCTTTTAAACACTTTTCTGCCAAGAGTGACTGAAAACCCCATCTTTATCACAGAAATACGGTGTACAGCACCTCTGTGGATAGGTTCACAGGATGGAAATCGTCGCCTGGGCGGGGAATTACCTTGAAATGACGTATAGATAAAACACCTCCGCCCGTAACGGAGGTATCAAGATACGAAGTATGTTTGAGGTGCTGATTACTACAGTCCGACGACTTGACCCGAAGTCCGGGGATTTATTAGGCGAAGTGGAGTCCGGGTACTAAGTATGTGGCAAATATAAAAAGTTATGGGTTTCATGAATAAACAATTATAAAGACGCTGGTAAGATAGCGTAGGTGTGTTAGAAATAAAGAAAATCGGAGGTTATATAAGAGTTATAATAAGTTTAGTAATTATAAGTAAAAGAGTAATTAAATATAAGACTTTAAATAATCTATATATTTCTATATAAAATAAGCTAAATTATATATAGTTATAGTATTTCTAAAGGATATTTAATCTAAAATAAACGTTTTTACTTATAAATATATATATAGAAATACTACTTCTATTTATTATTTAAAATAGTTTTAACTTATATTATAATTATACTCTAAGTTACTTTTCTAAGAGTTTATATAATATATCTTTTAAAGTTATTTAAACGTTTAAATTATTATATATATTATATAAGAGTTATTATAACTTATATTCTAGCTCTTAAATATATATTTAAAGGTTTATAATCTTCTATATTTATTTATTTAATATATATATTATTTAAGGCAAAAGATATACCTAGGGGTATTATTTTAAACTCGGTTAATTATATTATAGTATTATAGGTTACTAATTAACGAAAGTATTAATTATAGGGTTAGAAGTCTATAGAAACGTTTATAAGATAATTAGTAAATTAAATCGCGCTCGAAATAGCTCTAAACTTAATCTAGTTTAATATCCTCTTATCTCGATATAGATTTTTTCCTCGTTCCTCGGATCCCTAAAAGAGACTCTAGTTTCCTTCGTAAGGGCTAGAACGTTAAACTCGATAACTTACTAGTTTAGGCTTAGCGAAGGCCTACTAATTTAGGAAGGGAAAAGTGGGTCGAGCAGGAACACTAAAACTCGTCCGCTACGTACGGCTCTTTACGCTTACGTAGCGGCTTACGTAGCGGCACTTCCACCGGTCGGAAACGTACATGCTTCGAGGACAAGACAGTACTTAATTGACTCTACAAATCTGTCTTATCTTTCTATTGTTCCGACATGTGCGTATACGGCTCTCGGTACGGCTCCGTGGGCCTAAGTGTGGCTTTGCGGCCTTGGCGGACCTGGCCCTCACGAAGGCTGTAAGAGTCTCCCTGGAGACTCTTATACTGAGATTGCTCTAAACTTATGAATAATACGGTAATTACCCTAGGTAACAGATATCATTAATAGTATAGTATCATAGAAGTGGTAGTAGAAGTAGTAGTAAGAAGTAACGAAATTAGCGAGTTTTCCACTCGCAGCGTATAACAACTGGTGGCCCTAGGACTATGTATAACGTATTAAATTTAGTAGGAGATCCTACTAAATCGAGTGCTTAGGTATATTACGTTTGGGCCTAATACCGCTACTTGCTAGCCCGGATATTACTATATGCTAG
>LT855408.1:2398332-2457012 GCA_900184765.1 Hymenoscyphus fraxineus
CCCTGCGTAGTACGCCGAGCACCCTCCGAGCCCTCGGTCCGACGGTCCGAGGGCTCGGCCTGTATTAATCAATTTAATTAGATTATATAATTAATCAAGTGATTAATCAAGATTAGGAGGTCTAGTTAATTAGAATAACTAAGATTAAGAGGCTATTAGTTAATCTATTCTAATCATTTCTCACGCTGCCTACGGAGTATATCATCCTAACGGGGATTCTCCAAGAAATTTCCGATATGTATAACCCCGCCAAACAAATGACATCTATTCTGCTTAAACGCTAACAGGAGCAGAGAACCTTCCGCCAATATTGACACCAAAGCAAGTATTTATTCCCATGCATCTTTTGGTCTACCTGATTATCGATTACTATGAAGCTCCTTCATTACTCGCCTATTTAATTTTCCCTTTTCGATTGGACTATCCCCTCAACGGCATATATGTACATCTCGATTTTTAAGTTTGCGATTTCCTATTGTAGCGGTCGGACCGATCGGAATAATGCCCAGGCGCGCTACGGGGCTTTGTCCGACTTGTCCCGCACCAATTAAGTAATAGTATTGTTAGGTACTGAGACCTTGAAGTGGGTATCGCAAACTCAAAAATCGAAATGTACATATATGCCGTTGAGGGGATAATTCTCCCATTGAACTCCTACCTACTCCCACCTTCATATTATACCAGTAAAGTTAATTCTTTGGTTCAAAAGCTCTCTGGAGCTCCTCCCATTATGTTATTTAACCGTTTTCCAGCGTTTCTCAAGCTCCCACTTTTTAGTTGCCTTTCTTTTGTTCGCCTTTAATTATTTTGCCCATCTCATGTGCTGTACAACCTGTACAACCAAACAGTAACGAACTGAGGTTCAACGTTGACTGGAAAGCTCCTATACTATAAGCTCTCTTAACTTATTGGTTCTACAACAACACGATGAATTTTGGTCGTAAAAGAAAGGTCACTATTAGATTCAATTAGTCCAAGGATGAAGAGCGTAACATGAGATACACGAACGCAAATCAAGCAGCAGAAAGGCGGAAGCATGAGAAATTTCAAAACGTAGAAATAGTCTCTTAGGAAAGAATACTTGGCGAGTATGAGTAAAATGCTGTGAATCATTGTTATAGTTAACGCTGTCGCTTTAAAATAGTGAATGATTATTAGCTAGCTCCGAGCGTAGCTGCACCTTCGGGACTAGCGTACTTTGGCATCTAAAAGTACGAAGGCACTTAGCTCGCTAGACTTGCTTTAGCATACAACATCAGAGACTTAGTTATTACCTTAGTAATATAGGTCTTTTGCATTACCCACTTGACTAAATAAGGCAAACCAACAAACGTAGACTGTGAATAAATATAAGTAGTTAAGAACAAAGCTAGATAGTATTATAGTATAAGCTTATTCGATCTAAATAGTTATTCCATTTGTTCGATTAGCGATAAGAAGATAGGTTTGACCTATAGGCTATATGTATTAAACATCTTTTTCCAAGATATAGATTCTACCTCTTCCGTAGGCTTCTACTACGGTACCCTGAATGTACTACTAAACCAGATAACTAAATCGTAAATCGTAAATACTCGATTAACCAAATCGTAAATCGCAAATCGTAAAAGTCTTATGTTTACTACTACTACCTACTATTGTACCTATACCCCCACACCCCTACCCTCGCTTAAACTTCACAGCCTTGAAGTTTTCGAGTGTATACTCGCTACCCTCGCTATCGCTCACCCTCGCTGTCGTATAAGAGTTATACCCTAGTATGTTATTTATATGTTTGTGTTCATATATGTGTGTAAGAGAGAGAGAGAGAGATTATCGGAGAGAATAGAAGCGGGGAAATATTTTCGTGTGTGTCGCTTATCCCTAGCCGCGAATACTACCTTGCTAAAATAGCTAGAGTAGTACGTGTTACACTAACAATTATTTACTACCTACCTTTCCCCGCTCTCCCTCCTACTTGCTCTTCTATTTCTTTACGATAATAATAGCGATAACGATAGCGACAACGATAGCAACAACGATAGCGACAACGATAGCGACAACGATAGCAACAACGATAGCGACAACGATTAACGATCGTAATAATAACGAGAGGGGATATAGGTGTATTTGTTAGCTAGGGGAGACCCTTGTTAGGGGGTGGAGTTAAAGGGGCGTTCGAGTTATATCCGAGGGTATAAGTATTTGAGTTAAATTCAAGCTTATTTACTTATATCGAGTACTTTTCCTTTAATTTTAGCGCTAGCATATAACCCTAACCCTAAGCCACTTTACGAATTATAACTTACGATTTCCTATAAAATAACCTCTAAATCGAGTATTTACGATTTACGATTTGGTCATCTGGTTTAGTAGTACATTCAGGATGCCGTATCTACTAAACTAGAGGTTCAAAAGAATCTAGAGCATCGTGTATCCCGGATCTTAGCTCCGGGGCTTGATTACACTACCTACAGTAACAAAAACAAAACGTTCCCCCAACCCTCCGACACCTACAGACCCTCCAATAATCAAACTCGCAATCCTAAACAAAGGCCTCCAGAAAAAAAAAAGATTATGGTCATTACGAGGGTCGAACTCGCGACCTTGGCGTATCAGGGTTAACCCTAATATTAGCACCACGCTCTAACCAACTGAGCTAAACGACCGTTGATTGTTACTGTTTTTATATTGCCTAAACGCTTGTTCGGATATTAAAATTAACCTGGAATGTGTGGGATTCACGTGAAAAGATGGGGTTTGGGCGGATTTTGGGGGCTTTTATTGGTTGGTAGGCTGACAGAGGCGAGGATTAACCGAGGAATGTGAGAATTGATTAGAGAGGAGGGGAAGTAAATGACTTACAAAGATAGCCCTTTGAGTTTAAGTTATCTAGGAGTTAGAAATCTAATTCAGATGTAAATTTCTATTTGCTTATGGTTTAGGATATAGGAGGATTATTGTTTTAAAATTAGTATAAGTCTTTAATAGAATAATAATAATAAACTTTACTTAGTATTCTACTATAGTTAAAGTAATCAATCCTAGTTCTTCTGTTAATTGTGTTAATTAGGAAACTAACTACAGAGAGATTAATTAGTTAAATATCTAGTTTGATGTTGAAAATAGTCTGCAGAAGGGAAGCAACCTACGAAAAAGTTACATAAACCGTTAACTGTACTAGCAAGACAGCGTGGTAAATTCGAGTAGTTAAGTTGAGTAGGAATACCTAATTAGCTTAACTTGAGTAGTGAAAACCGCTATTCATCTCAACTTAATTACTACCCAAATTGAGTTAAGTATTTGATTAGAAATATCACCACGCCTAGCAAGACGAAACCCCCAAAAGAAGATAAACTAAACATAGTGCGCACTATTCAGAGTCCCCACCCATCAACAATAACTTCTCCACCTAAGGAAGATTACTTCGAATCCCCACCCCGTCACTCTATCCACAATCTTCCAAATCTTCAATCAATACATATACAAGTAAACCTCCCACAAACCCATCCCCTTCATTCTACCTCCCAAGTTCCCAAGTCCAGAAGTATATATATATATATATATATATAATGCTATCCAATCAATCCCCTCTCCTCCCTCTCTTCTCCCCAACCAAACAAATCTTCCCAAACAATACCCCATCCACAAACCCCATCTCTCATCCCCATATTAAATCCACTTCTCCAACTTCTCCAACANCATCTTACGGTGGCGATAGGAGAATAGAATAGAATGGAATGTGTACTGTATCAAAACCAGTCCAGTCTACATTCTGACCGGTCTTACCTACAGAGGATAGCAGTTTTATAGGGAAGCGGAGACAGAGGGCACTGCTTGGGGAAGGGGATATATAATCCTGTTCTGTACCTAGGTATTTCGATAGATCCAGAAAGGATAGACGAGATTAGCGGAGGGAGTGCCCTTCCCCCCCTTTCCCCCTTGGTGGGTGATGTATCGCTCAAGAGTGCAGCAAATACACTGCTAGTAAAGGGAATGGGCAGCTCACTTAAGATACTGTGTATTACACCTTATATATCACAAAGGGTCTATGCTGAGCACTACCAGGCTGCACCTCACTCTTTCCCTCCATGTATGACTCCCCCGCTTGCGACACATTTCCTTTCGCAGATCCCTCCTCCACAGATCCCTCCTCCACAGATCCCTCCTCCACAGATCCCTCCTCCACAGATCCCTCCTCCACAGACCTCTCCTTCCGCGCCAATTTTTGCTCGACAAGATCATACATCGCATCCAACCACCTCTTACTCGCCATCTGGCCCCTGTACAACCTCTTAGATATCTGATCCAGAATCAACTTTGCCCTCTCATCCCCCTTCTCCGCACACCGCCTGACCATCAACCCCGCCGTACCCCTCCTCATCCACCACCCTTTCTGTCCATTCTCGAATTTATCCTTACCAACCTCAATCATCTCGTCAAGATACCTGAATGCATCCTCATAGTCATCCTCTTTGAGGCAGATCAGGATCAAGCGATCGTATGTAAGGAAATCGGCTTTGACGCCTGCTGCGATCATCTCCTTAACGAGGAACATGGCTGTGCTTTTCATGTTTTCGCATTTTTCTGCACCCTGGAATATGATGTTGAAAGTTTCCGTACTTGGGCCTTTTGCGCAGAATTTATGTAACTCTTTGTAATAACCCATCGCTTCCTCAAAACTATCGTTGGCAATGGCTCCTTCAATGATCACATTGACAGCTGCAACATGAATGGGATGTCCCTGTGTAAAAAGATCCTGTATTACATGCCAAGCTTGCTTCGGTCGACTGGGCGATTGGGATAGATATGTGTAAATAGGGCGGGTAGAAGCTGATTCAGGCTTAATCTTAGCTTTCTCCATGATGTTAAGGATACGAAAAGCGGTAGTGAGATCTTCGGCTCCCGTATAAGCTGCAAGAAGAGCTTCAAAGTGAAATGAAGAGAGAGCTGTACGACGTGAAGAAAGACGCTTGACTGCAGCAGTGGCAAGAATAGGGTCCGCATATCTTGCTGCAAGATTGAGAACATTCGCACATATTCCGTCCGAAGGGTTGAGATACGATGAACTAACGCGGAGATTCCAGATATATTTTGTACCCTCGTACTAGGAGACCTGTTAGTTGAGAGATATACCAAGAGGAAGATAACTTGCATGAAAAGCTCTGCTAAATTTGTCAAGCATATAGTACCAAACTGGTGATGCTATATGTTTTCTGACTTTTTGGAATCGATAGATGAGTAACTGCAGAGCTTCGTCAAGTTCTCCAGCATGACATAGCTTGTAAAGAAAAATATCATACAGCCATGCTTGAACAGGAATCTCGTCCGAGTGCATCTGATCTAGCTTGTCCATAGCCATCTCGTATTGCCGGTCTCTTAGAAGTCCAGCTACCAGGTTATGCCAACCGTCGGGCGAGAGACCAAACCATCGCTCCCTCATCTCTTGTAGCATTTCATTCCGGAGGAGGTAGTCCGGATGGATAGCCAATACCTATTGTTGTGTAAGCACTTTTCCAAGAAGTCCGAGAGAACCAAGGCATCGTACCTGGAGAACAGAATGGTACACACTGGAATTCCGACCAATGCCCTCCTCGTTCATTTCCCGCAGCAAGTCTTTGACGGCTTCAACGCTGCCCTGCTCTGCATCGGCATTTGCATATATCAGCGCCTCATAATGGAGAGCTGTCGGTTGTTCCCCTCGAACGGCGATTAAATGCTCCACGATATCAAGTATTGCCTGGTATCCCCCCTCGGTATTCCTCATGCGCTGCAGCTGATCATATATTCGTGATAGAGGAATATGTTGATACTGATCCGGTGTGAGTTTGCTGATTATCCGAACGCGACGCTTTCCTGCGTAGGGGAGTCTATTGGTGTCGTTTTCTTCGAGGTTGAGGGGGGAGCTATGGAAGCTTCGAGGTCGCACATCTCTTTTTTCATGGCACTGGTACTTTGGTCGTCTGCCGCATACTTGGGAGGAGAAGGAGAAGCGACGAGTTGTGAATTGTTGGAAAGCAATAACATCGATTGAGGGACACAGACATCGCCATAATCCATCAATTGGTATTCGAAGAGGTGGCATTGGGGGGGTTTTGGGTTGCCAGCCTACCTGCGGGACGCTATAAACTCCAGGCCCTGAGCTCGGAGCTCGAAAACCCCCCGCCGACGAAAAATTGACGGTCACGTGAGACATTGTTTCCGACCTGAGTGATCAAAATCAGGAGAACTGGAAGGGAAGAATCCACACTCTAATCCAAGCAATAGGAAAACTTTCTCGCTATGGAGACTAAAAAAGACAGTAACACATATTTTTCGTTACTATGCATTTCTACAATAGAAAAATCCAAGCGAATATGATAAAACTTTAGACAAGCCCAACATCAACTTGGAATTCTAGATCAACCTATATTTTGGATTCAATGGCCCCAGGAAAATATAGCATGAGAATGCATCTTAAATTCCAATTCTATCAATAGTTACAACGAGATAAAAAGCACATTGACTTTTATGTCAATGAAAACAGGTTTAGTACAGGTTTAGTACTTTTATGACTTTTTGGAATAAGCGAGCCGTTCATGTTTATAGTTGGGATGGATAGTGACCCAGACACATTGTGTCTGGGTCACTTCGGGTATAAGAAATCAGTGCTGCATATAATCATGTTTATGGCCACTACAATTCAGAGGGAGCTAGAGAGGGTTATTCTCAGATGAATACTCCGTCCATCAAATCATAAATTATATTTTCTTCATCAAGATTGTAAACGCATAGCTCAAGCTTGAATCTGAAAGGAAACCGGTCCATTCACCCAGAACGCCACGCTCAATCTATGTGGTATAAAAAATAAAAAACAAAAAACATCGCTTCCCAAATTCCCAATACGTGACGATTGATCCTCCGCACCTAGTCGGAAGGAATCGATTCCCTCCGTGACCCCTAGTTTGCTCCTTCATGTACCAGACAAAATATCCACTCCTCCAACATGGCATATCAAGTGCTAACCCGAGCCACTTTCAGGGCCGGCCTTATTCATTCATTTCCTTCGTTACATATCTCAATTCTCTCATCGTGCCAGTCTGAATGCCTGAGTAGCAATCAAACTCGCAGCCCACATGCTGCCACTTGGTCCACCGTTTCCCGCATTGCCCAATCCCTTTTTAGCAAGCGGTGGAGCTTCTGGTGGTGGTTCGGTAGGGCTAGGAACCGGTTCGATGGGTGTGGCTGGTGCCGCTGGTGCGGACTTGACGCTAACTTGATCAGCGTGCAGAGGCGCTACACTCCCTGAAATCAAGAGTCCTTGGATCACTTCTAGCGCGCTCATCTGTTGTCCTAATCCCCATTTCCCGTCAAAGCCCGGCTCATACCATCTCGCTCCGCAAGTGACTCCATCGCTTGGTCCAGAACAGGCGTTTGCAGCTGCAAGAGCTGATGTGGTCAAGAGTTGTGCGGTTGATTGGGCGGTAAATGGTGCAATGATGCTGGTTGCCCACATAAACCTTGAGAGATAGGCTTTAAATGAGAACTGATCTGTGTTGCAGGTGTTGACCGTCTCACAAGCTGGTTCGTACATTATACTTGTGGCGTTGTCAAACGGGCTGAAGAAGTTGGCTGTAGCATTGTAGAAACCTGTAGTTCTCTCTAGCCACAGAGCGGAACCATCTGTTAAGTTGTACATCATGGCCGACCCGTACAAGTAGATACCTGCATTGTATGTCCAGATGAGCTTGACCGCTTCAGCGCAGTTTGTCGAAATATCAGCCCCGTCAAAAACGTGGTGGTCTGGAGTGATAAGGCCTACATCAAAGGCCCATTGGTATGACCTCTCGGCCCATTCAACATAGGTTTGATTTCCAGTAAAACGGGCTAATCGAGCGGAGAGCTGAAAAAAGGCACCGTTGGAGACCGTGTTCTTGTAGTTGTAACCTTTGTTGAAGTCAAAGATTTGCCATCGTAGTCCACCACCGCAGTATTCGGTATCCCATCGAACAACCTGAGTATTCCATAATCTCTCAACAAGTTGAACCCAGGTAAAATCTCCGCTTGGTTGAGGATAGTCCTTCTCAGCAGCGGACATAGCAGCAAAACCCCAAAATGCTTGATCGTCGTTTCCTTCATCCTTTTCGTGTCGTGGCACCATGAAATCAAAGTTGGGACCGAACTGACTCTCAAGTGCTTGAGTTAGAACAGCATTGTATGATGAATCGCCTGTGTAATGAAAGTAGTCCATCATCGCCCCTAAAGTGAATTAGTAAAATCTCAGCTAGATTATAAGTACATAAGCAATTTACCCCACATAGCACCTGCCTCCCACCAGTAGTATGGTTCTGGCAAGACCCCCAACGTTTCTGGAGTGTTTGTGATGTTTCCTGTATAATAAGACATCATACCATGGGCGATTGTGCTCGCGGCCGATTTGATGGAATCTGTTGCGTTATTAGTCAACTAGAATTCAAAGTACGAGATTGCCCGTTTGAAGATTGCTACTCACCAGTGTTTGTCACATCTAGGTCGACGGCAAGAACCACTGGCACAGCTCCCAGGAGCGTTGCACAGACTTTTCGTGAGAACTTCATGTTGATGTGATACTTTTGCGGAAACAAGGTAGTGACTGTGAGTGAAGAATATCCAGGACTGCTTCAAATATGTGTATGTGTCCTTTGGTTAAGTAGTTCGTCCCAACTTTCTCATCGGCGTCAAACTGGAAGGAAGATGAGAATGAAAATAAATACCTACCGGGATTGTGAGAGGTGACAAGGATAATACGGACTTGACGGCGTTGCTCACGTTGGGATTGACGCAGATCCAATCATCTTCCCGCTGACAATAGCATGGGCATGATGGGATGAGTCCATATTGGGTTCAAACGTGGGTGAACAAGCTCGAGGCAGGGTGCCAAGCTACCATGGCTGTGCACCCACCCCCACAATGTTGTTTTGGAGTTTTGGAGTTTTGGAGTTTCAACGGAAAAGATCCAGCGAGGAAAGCACGAGGGAGGTTTCTGAAACACTTCAATGCCTTTTTTTAGCCACCAGAACCGAGTCAAAGGGGAGTACCGGTGCTGTAGGAATCCATTGATGGCACAGAGGACGGGGAAGTTGGTTGAAAAACACGTACAATGAAAATCCACAACATCCTAGATACTCGGTATGTCGTCTGTAGATTACCACTGCTACACTACTACCAGTATGCACGAGTGGGAGTGAGCACTTTCCTATTCTGTCCAGCTCGAGTGGCAGAGTAATATCGAGAGCGAGAGCAGCATCAGGGGTAGCCAGAACTGGGTAGCCAGAACTGGGAAGCCAGAAATAGGACCTAGCCAATGGTGCTTACCCGTAGTCCCATAGATTCCATCATTTCTAGCCAATTGATCCGCTTCTCAACCTGAGTTGCAATGCTTCCTGCCATTCCTATGGCAGCACCAGCCTGTCGTTATCCGATACGAGCCTCAAGTCCAGTCCAGTCTGGCCAGCCAATTTCGATTAGGATGATAAGAGCTCTCTTTCAACCGCCAGACGCTCGTTGAAATTGTGGATTACATTAACGTAACATTTGATAAGCTACCGCTGGTGATTGCAAGGTGCTATCGTAATTCTGTTGGAGTCACACGGCATCAATTGAGGAATATGAGAAATTGTACTGTACTCCATCCATAGCGCTGCGAGGTGAGGTGATGTTGTGAGAAGGTGAGGTTGTCAAATGTAACTGGAAACGCTCTTCCTTATTACCTGTGCGTACAGCAAGTGAGAGGCCACTCAGACGCGTTCCAATTGACTTGAAAAGAGCTCCAGCACCTGGAGCCCTGGAAGTTGAGAGTCACGTGATATGGGATGGCATCCGGACCCTGCAGGTTGGACGGTCGAATTTCGGCGCCTATCTCCTGAAATGAGCGAAACCGCCTGGGTACTGTAGCCTCCCGCAGCAAGCGAATAGAAGACTTCGCCATGTCGAGAAATCATGGACTACGAATCTCTCCACGGCCCGGGAGTCTCCAACTTCTCCTCATCTCCCCCACGTAAGTTTCCCTTTCAAACCTCGGAATTATGAAATATATTGACCGCTCTCAGATCGTATGCCAACCGTGTCCGCCGCACACGCGTTGCAACATCTCACTACATCTCCAACCAGATGTATTTCCACGGGATTACCTCCCCTTGACTTGGGACTTCAAAACCGAGACCCGCAGAGTGAGACTGTTGACCCTTTTTATGGCGGCGTTTCAAGAGGCAAGGTTACTGAGGTGTATGGGCCTCCTGGTGTTGGCAAAACTGCGCTCGGGTTAGTGTTTGTGAATATATATGAAGAAGCTCTTACTAAAGTTATGATAGTATGCAGATAGCCGCAAATGTGCTGCATTCTGGTGAGAAAGTGGTCTGGGTAGGTATGTACTTGAAATATTCTCTGTTTCTTTGCTAGCTCCACTGCTATCCATTTATATTGGGCTCCGTCATTTCTAAGCATGCTTTTCTCGTTATGTGGATTTATTACAATGGAATTTCTTTGCTTCTTTTAAAAGTGATTTATGTTTGAATGAAACTATGTTATTTTCTACTGCATCCAATTCGTACTTTTTACTCGTTTCCAAGTACCATCCTAACATTCTTAGATGCTTCACATCCTCTACCTGCCCTGCGATTTCTCCACATACTGCAATCAATCCAAGCAACGAAATCCGCCTCACAGGCACCGCCATCAGAACCGCTTAATCCAACAGATCTTCTTGAAAAGCTGATACACTTTTCAACACCAACTCTCGCTCACCTTTTGGCATTGTTTTCAAACCCCTCAGACAACAACCCACCTCAGAATACTGGTCTTATTATAATAGACTCATTCTCGACTCTCATGGGCACCGCATTCCCTAGGACAGCCGAACCTCCAGCGGCGCCGAAAAAAGCTGGTGGTAAGCACTCTTCCTTTTGGTCTCTTCCTTTCAGTCATTAACACTCAGTAGCCCCGAAACCACAAAATCCTTCAACTAGAAAATTTCCCATTCTTCAAAATCTTCTCAATACACTGCAAAAGATTGCAGCAACCCGCAATATTGCAGTTATCATCCTCTCCCAATGTGTTACCAAGATGCGACCGGGTATTGGTGCTATTCTTGCACCAGCAATTGGTATAACAGCTTGGGAACAAGCACTTGGTTGTAGAGTTGTATTGTTCAGGGACTGGGGGTGGAACGATGAAGACGGAAACGCGGTGGATGGCGTGAGATTAGCTCAGATACTCAAGGCGGAGGGTACAGCTCTCCCAGAAGGACGAGGTTGGCTGGCGGGATTTACTATCGGTGAGGTATGTCATCTTTCTCTCTTTCACTTTGTTATTTCTTCCGAAGCACACCTGGATGTTCCAATGTCTTTCAAGAGAAGGATCAGATCCTCTTCATCACAAATAATCCTTGCACTAGCGTTTCGCTAATTTCAGCCCTCTCATCAGAATGGACTGTCAGTACTACCACTTCCATCATTCTCCGTCATAATACACCGACCGAGTTATCCAATCCATCTTGCAGCTCAAAATAATAATCTAAATCCAACCTCGACACCTCAAAATATCCCTCAGAAGCGCAAGCGGTCGAATGAAATACCCGATAGTGAGGGAGAAGATGATGAAGACTATGGATGGGCGGAAGAGGATGAAGAGGACGTCCCCGTAATGCCACCACAGTGGCAGGGCAGTGAGGATATTTTGATTCCCGATCCTGCTGAAAAAGAGGAAGAGGTCGAAGAGGAGGGAGGCGATGGAGAAAATGAGGATGCAGATGCGAATGAAGTAAACGAAGATGGAAGGAAGACCTATGAGGAAATAGCCGATAGTGAGGATGAACTTGCACTTTGATTGATAACGCTCGAAATCAATGGGATAATCAAAGATACGTTAGGTACGTCGAGTGAAGATGTCTTGCTTGTCAATTTCAGTCAAAACCTCACGATCCCAATTTTCTTTTAAGTCATATTATTCACCAGTCCTTGATACTCAAGTACCTAGGATTTGCAGTATGGTATTGTGTAACCGAACCCCACATTTGGTGCAACCTACCTATGATATCATCGCAAAGGGGAGTCGAGTACTCCACAACTTTGAAAAGGTCTAGAGCCACATGGTGACTAGTCCCATCTCAGGATACAATAGTGTGATTCACTTCAAAGTAGCCATGACCGCCTTTCAGATGAAATGTGCAACTTCAGCCATCCGCCGCCACATGACGTAGTTGGTATCGAATGCACCCATCAACCCAAAAGTCCCTTGAGTTCACAACTGACTTCCTCTTGCTAAACTCTTAACATAAGTCCGATGCTCATAAAGCCTAACGACAATGACAGTCACTAATCCACATCCCGCACCTGTTGGGCCCGTTTCACCTCCAGAAACCACGATGGCTCCAAATATCGACAGTTTGGACGATGAACCAGAAGTCGTTGAAGCTGCACCGCAAGAAATACCAACTGAAAGCCACGAATTGGCGAAAGCAGACCATGAGGAAAAAGGTGCTGCTCAGATAGATCATGGTCAGACGGAGGTTCGAGATCTTGGATGGGATTCGGAGGCTGAAGTGCCACAGCCTTTGGTTGGAGGACTTCCAAATGAAGAGTTGTGGACTTTGGTCAGGAGATTCAACAAGGTAAGATCTTCCATTTTTACTTCGGGGCGTTGACATACATTGAGTTGGGACACTAGTTGACAAGCTCTGAGTAGCAAATGTACCATGTTAAATCTCTCCCTGAACCACCACTTGGAGGGCTCGACCTGAATATTGCCGACGAAGAGGAGTTTTCTCCCGATAAACTACGAGCCAACATCGAACGTCTTTATATGACAGTTGTCATCGGGGCTGTTGGTTTCTACAAACACATCGCTAGAATTCGCTCGTGGCGCGAACGAAACAGAACCCTCGTTTTCCTAGGTGTCTACTTCGTAGCATGGCTTCTCGATTTTCTCGTCCCGACACTCATCTCATTCATCATGGTCCTGATTGTATATCCCAAGTCTCGAAGTTATTGTTTCCCGCCGGCCCCAATTGCTCTGATCGATTCCAAGACTGGAGGCGTCAAGAAGCCGAGTGCAGGGGTTCTGGGAAGCGATGACTCTTTGACTGGGGCTCCTGAGAAACATCAAGGAGAAGCGGTTGAACAGGAAGCTAGTAATTTCGTTAACAGCTTTACCTCCATTGCCATCTCTTCGGCTTCTGGGAAACATCCTCAGGGAGATCCCCATAGCCTGGAAGAGGGAGCGAGTGGTGTTGAAGACAGAACCCCAGATCCTACAGATCTAGCGGTGGGTGCTGCGAATGCCAAAGACAAAGCTTCAGGAGGAAAAACAAATGCCGCGCATGATAAGACCAAGGAGCCTATGTCTGCAGCGATGTGGTCCAAGACTAGACCAGTCATGCATATCATAGCCGATATATCAGATGGATACGAAAGATTTGCGAACGCTTTATCGCCTACAGCACCATTCCCAAAGGATAAACCAAGAATGAAACTCGCAGCCGTTCTCGCTCCAGTTCTCCTCGTTTCCCTCTTTACGACCTCCTACATGTTCTACAAAATAAACGGATTCCTTATCGGGTTTGCGTTCTTTGCAGATCCGATTATCTGGCGTGGTTTGAATTACTTGAACCGAGAATTTCCACATTGGCAAAAGTTGTTGGAGATCAGGAATACCCTCCTCAAAGGTGTGCCTACGAATGCTCAACTTACCATCACTCTACTACGCATCGGAGAACATAATAAGGCCCCCCTCCCACCACCACCTTACTCAGGTCCACCCCCTCCAGATGTAGCACACGAAACCGCAGGCGAAGATCTAGATCATCTCGGTGAGTCTCGTTTCCCCAACCACTTTCCCCAACCCCCATACCGCCTCCCAAATCCCCCATACAAACCTCCTAACACTCCCAGAAGGCGTCCCCTCCCACGAGCTCGCCTCCGCAATCCACCCCGAACCACTCACCCCCGCCGTGCCCGCAAAGAAGAAACACGGCAGCCGTCTCATCGGGGCCCTCAAATCCGCGACCAAAGGCGGCGTAGAAACCATCCTCGGCACCGACCGCTTGAAAGCAGCAGCCGGCTCAGGACCCGCCAAGAACCGGCTGGGAGTCCTTAGAGATGGGTTGGAGAGGGAGGCAGGCCCCGTGGCGTTTCCGTGTAGGTACCAGGGGAAGAGGGGACATGCGTATATCACGACCACGGCGACGAGTCCGGCGTTGAGTTGGACGACGGAGAGGGAGGATGTGGAGCCGGTTTGGAGTGTGGCTATTGGGGATGTGATGGTTCGTTCCTCTTCTCCCCTTTCTTTTCAATTTTAGTTTTTCTCTTTCTGTGGGGGTGAAAGCTGACGGGACGTATATAGGAGATTAAGAAAGTAGGTGGCCTGGGGTGGAAGACTAAACTTGTTGTTGGGTGGGCGACGTCGAGGGAGATTGCGGATGGGATTATTGTTGTTGATAAGGAGGGGAAGACGAAGCATCTTACTGCTATTGCTTTGCGCGAGGAGTTGTTTAATCGTCTGATTGCGATGGGGGATCAGATGTGGGAGGCTTGGTGAGGTGGTGTAAATATACTAGTACAGTACTTGTAGTTCAGTGCGGTGTCTTTATCGAAAAGGGTAAAAGAGAGCTCCTCCCAGGGTTCAAATACCCGAGGAACTGATTGTTTTGGTTGTTTAAGCGAAAATCAAAATAACAAGTCCCCGCTTCCTTTTCACGCAACACACAAAATGTAGTGAACATTCAAATGGGAACAAAAAGAGGTTCGGGACCGTGTTGTTTGGAATTATCTTAAGATTCCTATTACTCTGGCATGGAATTCTTCCATACCTCCCCCGCCTCCTGGGATAAGCCAGTTGTGGTTAAAAGTTTGGCTGCCTGCCAAAGTCTCTCGTTACTATGTACTCTTGATGGCTTTCTGAGTTAAAAAGTACAGTACCGGTTTTTGCCGTGTACTTTTGCGTTTTTGTATGAGCAAAACCTCAATGTGTATATATATACTCAATCCAACAAACAAAAAAGTCCTACACGTATACTCCCAACAAGCGAGAGCCGCGAATCACCCTCCTGAATATGCCAACCTCCATCGCCAAGTATCCAAAGAAAAGGAAACCCCTCATAAACCTATCAAGAAAGTAAAGGCTCAAAACCCAACCACGATCAGTACTCCAACCAAAAAAAAAGAGGGAAAGAAAAAGAAAAGAAAAGAAAATCGCATCAAGCAACAGCAGCAGGAGTAACTCTATTCACCTGATTCTCATCCTCATCCTCACTGTTAGTTTTCGGCCCATTCCACGCAGTAATTCCCCTCCTCTCAATTTGTTCCTCATCAAAGGTTCCATAGTAATCCTGGTCGTCTTCTAATCCCGCTCCTTTGATTGTGAAAATATAGCAGAGGGCCGTGTACATAGTTGCACCTTCGAGTAATCCTGTGTTTGGTAAATAGACAGACGGGGAAGGGGATGATACTGTAGGCGACGAACCAAAGATATAGTTTCCTCGGTAGTAATTCATGATCCCTTCATTCACGACGACTGCTGGGTTAAGATTTGCGACCATCCCCGGAATCGCAGGCGTGAAACAGACGATCCAGGTTACCATCGCTCGCCAATTTACTCCGGCTGTATAGAAATACGCTCCTTCCTTCGAACCGGTATATAATTGCCGAAGCTGGATTCGTTGTTTTCGGATTATGAAGTAATCCGCTAACATGATTCCAGTCAACGGAGCTAGGAAAACCGAAAATGAAGCCATCACTGCGACGAATACTGAAGCAGTGTTGTAAAATAGCCATGGCTGGACGACCCATGAGAGGATGGCACATATTAGGCAGCCGCGTCGCATGTTGATATACTTTGGGAATAAACCTGCGAGATCCATGCCAGCAGCGAAGCCGTTACCGAGAATGTTCTCTGCGAGTTGACTTGTTACGAATGCGAGACTGCAGAAGAACGCGCCGGCGCGGTTTGCGGGGGAGTAGTCGTCGAGAAGCCATTGAATAACAAGAGTTAATGGATTCCAGAATGGTTCTCCGCCGTAGATTTCTACTGATGCTGAAGCGGTTAAGATGGATAAGATTGGAACCAGTGTACCGACTACGAAAAGCCCAATGATGGTACCAGGGACTTGATGGCCTTGCTTTTTGGCAAAACGCGTGTAGTCGGATTGATTAAGGATCCCTGAAGAGATTCCACCGACGGTAGAAGTGATGGCGTAGAACCAAGCCCATGCTGGTGATAAGGTTGAATAGTCTGTTCCTTTGTGGATGAGTGGTCCCAAGCCGCCCGCTTCTTTGCAGGTACGAATTGTGATGGCAATCATGACACAGGTTGTGAAGAAATTTGCGAGAGCCACGGGGATCCTGACTTTTTCTGGGCGAATTAACTATGTAGGAACCTGTTAGAGAAATCCGAAAATAATTTCAACAAAGACAAGAAAGAACTTCATGCGTACCATGAAAGGCAACGATAACATTTGGAACAAAACGAAACCAATAAAGTCCCGCGTAACCATATGCGCACTTGGGGGGAGTGTATTCCGCATATTCAAGAAGCCAAAACTCCAACTACTCAACATGGCAGTGACGCATAAACCACCGAGCCAGGCCTGGCTGGCATACCAAACAACACTCAGAATAATCCTGATCAGAATTCCGAGAAAGGAGCCGTACATTCCTAAAGTAATTCTCTGTGCAACAGTAAATCCAACGTGCCACTCAGCACCTAGCCAACCATTTCCAATTGCCAGTAAAGCGATGAAAACTTTTGAGACTAGACCTACTCCCATGGTCATCCCAACCGTGAGACCCAGTGATAAGAGGGCGGCTGAGGCTGTCCATGCTGTGATGCATAAACTAGATATCATATAATGTCAGAGTTGTAACCATAGCCTCTCTCTCGCTTTACATAGTCCTTTCCCTACTACATAATCTCTTCTAAAAAACAAATAGAAACATTTGCTCACCAACTGACAGAAGTGAACCCAAAATAGTCAATGTGGCTCCATGGTCTCCTTTTGGGGGGTAAAGGAGCGATATCGGGATTGTACCATATATTTGACTCAAATCCTGTGTACGCATCATCCTTGAGTGCTAGCATCCCGAGTAATTTCGCCATCTTTGAAGCTCAGAAAACAACGCCGAAGTAAAACACACTGAGAAAGACGCCAACGGGTAAGTTCTGTAATTTGAGGAATACTTACAATTCTTCATAATACGTTTGAATGCGACGCGGTGATCCCTTATCTCTCTTGGCAACTAATCAATAATGTGAGCAATCATGGAATGATTTTCAAAGTAACCTGCAACATCTTTGGAAAGTACCATTCTACCATGCCCAGGTGGAGTGATTGAATGGATTTTACGCTGCCAAGGGAAGCGGGGATCAGAAACGAGCATCTTCCTTCTCCATCAGGGTGAGTGGATGAAGATTCGGCTTCTTTTTCCCTGGAAGAAAGTGGGGATGTGTTTATGTAGTCTGATTGGACGAACCAGGGAAAAGATTGAAAGTTTTTTTTAATCATCGGATCAGATAAGATAAGATTATATCCGAGCAAATGGCAGCACCTGCACTCCCACGGTGCACGCTTAAGCTTTGAACAACCACTGCAATGTCTGATCCGAATCCGCTGATCGTTGGTATTGATGTGGGCGGTGAGATTCTACACCAGTACTTCTGTTGCTTGAATGAAGAGACTGACGATTGAAAAGGTACCAATACCGACTCCGTCCTCCTTAGAGTTGGTGATGGCAGCAAGATCTCGGTTCTTGCTTCAAACAAGGCAGTGACAACCTCAAATGTCACGCTAGGTGTCAGAGATACGCTCCAAGCTTTACTTGAAAAGTCCCAAGAACCAGCGCAGAAGATTGCTGCATTGGCGATTGGAACGACCCATTTCCTCAACGCCATTATTGAGCGAGATTCTTCAAGAGTGGAGAAGGTCGCTGTAATTCGACTTGCCTCCTATAATTTCTCGGTTGGGCAGCCAACCTTCTCGGCATGGCCCCCAGCGTTGAAACATATTGTGAATGGACATACTGCAATAATTCCAGGTGGCTGCAACATTGATGGAAGTGAAATAGCTCCCATTGATGCCGATTCCGTCAAGGAGCAGGCTCGAATTATCAAAGAAAAATGTCTGAAAAACGTTGTTATTGTGGGAATCGGTTCTCCTATGGACGTAAATCATAACCAAGAGAATAGGGTAAGAAGACTACTCTACTTTCGCGATAATGTGTTCACCCTGTCACTTAGGTTCGAGAAATCTTCCAAGCAGAATTGGGGTCCACTGTAAACATTGTTTGCTCTCACGATGTCGCCGGATCCGGGCTATTGGCTCGAGAGAACGCCTCTGTATTGAATGCATCCATCATGAATTTCGCACGTAGAACAATCCGTTCATTTGTTGGTGCCATGGGAAAAATCGGACTTCAATGTCCTCTCTATCTATCATCAAATGAAGGCCATCTTTTAACATTTTCCGAGGCCTTGAAATTTCCCATTCGAATTTTCTCTTCTGGAGCCACGAATTCGATTCGAGGCGCTGCATTGCTGGCTGGTGACCAGATTGGGAAGAACGGATGTATCGTTGTCGATATTGGTGGCACCACTACTGATGTTGGATACCTACTCAAAAATGGCTACCCTCGTTTAGCGAAGAGCTATACGGACTTGGCGGGCGTGAAAATCAACTTGGAGATCCCTTCTGTTGAGAGCATAGGTTTGGGAGGAGGTTCGCTTGTCAGAGTCTCCGAGGATGGGAAGAAAGCATCAGTTGGACCAGAAAGTGTTGGCCATGATATTCTCTCAAAAGCATTATGTTTTGGAGGAAGCGTCATGACGGCAACTGATATTGCTGCTGCCTCCGGCATCAAAATTGGAACTTGTGAAGTTGACTTGTCGGAGTCGACAGTTCAACAGGCAAAAGCAGCAATAAAGCGTATGCTTGAGGTCACTATCGATCGCGTCAAGTTCTCTCCAGAGCCATGTTCAGTGATATTGGTTGGCGGTGGTTCCATTCTTTGTCCAGATTCGATTGATGGCGTGGACAAAATCATTTTGCCAGAGTACGCAGGTGTTGCGAATGCGATCGGCGCTGCTATGGCAAAGATCTCAGGAAGTTCCGAGTTCATTGTCAAGACTAGTGATACAAGCGTTGAAATTGCCAAAGCAAAAGCACTGGCAATTGATGATGCGGTTTCAAGAGGTGGTAATCGCAATCAAGTAACTGTTCTCAATGAGCAGGCAACTGGAATCCCTTACTCTGATGGAAAGATCAGAATTCGTGTGGATGTTGCATGTGCAGCTGACCATGGAAGAGCTCGTCAAGAAATGCTCAAGGAAAGCCCAATGACAGAAGACAAACTATATGAGGAGACGAAAATCCATCAATTTCTGGGGAATGATTTTGCTGAGGCTGAAGAAAAGATTGATCTAAAGACATACAAGCCGGAAGTTGACAGCAATGGAATTTGGACTCTCTCGAAAACGGACATTGAGTTCATTTCAATTGGGTGTTATATGCTCGGCTCGGGTGGAGGAGGGGCCCCTTACGGTGTATATCTCGAGATTGCTCAATTGTTATCAGAAGGCTATAACACAAAGATCAGAAGCCTAGAAAGCTTGACAGCAGAAGATATTGTGTCACCCATCGCTGCGGTCGGAACGCCAGAAGTCAGCAACGAAAGACCAGGTGGGGACTACATGCTTCATGCACTCAGCGAGATGTCCAAACTCACCTCGCTCGAGTATACCACGATGCTAGCAACGGAAATAGGAGGAAGTAATGGTCTCCAGCCTCTAGAGTGGGGCAGTTCGAAATATTACAATATTCCAACAGTAGACGCTGATTTTATGGGTTAGTTTTTCTATCCTTGTCGCGTATTGGAGCTAATAGATCGTAGGTCGTGCTTGGCCAAGTTTTGAAATGTGTTCTCCATACGTTACAGCAGAATCAATCAACGATTTACTGCCGGTGACATTAAGCAGTGGCACTGGAGTGAATCATGTCATTCCCGCGAACCAAGCCGACCAGGCCTCGGCTAGCATGGCAATTTCAACAGCTGTATTCAGCATGGGGTATGTTTTCAAAGAAGTTCAGTAATATTTGCCTGACATACAATTATAGTGTCGCAGCCGGCGGAGTCTCAAAACCAATGTCAGGTCCTGAGGTTCAAAGAACCGGAATTCCGAATTCTTACTCACTATCTTGGCGACTCGGACGGTGTGTTTCAATTGCCCAGCAAACATCCACACTTTCGACCGTGACCGATAAAATCATTGAGGAATGTGGAGGTAGTAAGAGTGCTCGTCGTATTTTCACCGGGAAGATCAGAAGTGTGGAAAGCAGTTTGACTACCTCAGCTCATAGTGTTGGGAAGGTGATCATTGAAAGGCTAGGCGAGAATGAGATGGAGAACGAGGCTGATCGCGTTGACGAATTCGCGGAAGTCCATATCCCATTCAAGAATGAAAATCTAGCTGTCGTCGGTAAAGATGAGAGTGGAAAGGAAACGGTAAGAGTTTTACGTCTAGTGAGAACCAACGTTAGAGTACTGATATCACGTTAGGTCTTGGCTACCGTTCCAGATCTCATTTTCCTGCTAGATGTTTCGACTGGTGAGAATGTTGGTACTCAAGAATACCGGTACGTTCATTCCCCATGATTGCTCGTTTCCACCTCTACAGAGAAACTAATTGTTGGTTCAGTTACGGATTGAAAGTCACGGTGATGATTGTTGCACCTCATCCGATATGGATCACTAAACGGGGGCTTGAAATTGTTGGGCCAAGGGTCTTTCATCTTCCGTATGATTACACCTCGCCGATTGTCTATACTAAGCCTAGAAGTGTGATTGAAGAGTTCCGGGTTAGAGATGGTGGGAAGTAATTGTTTAATGCTGTACTGTGAATCACAGTCTGTGATCCTAATCAAGTAAAACTTTTTTTGATAGTACTATGAGACCTGTCCATTACTCTGGACACCCTCTAAGAACATGATGTGCTAGAACTCCTCGAAAAGTCAGCTTGATTGTTCCAAATCGCTTAGAATAATAAATGTATTTTGCTCTTTGATTATCCTACATTGCTCACGTAACTATTTTAGTTGTACTAGACTTCTAGAATGATACTATTTTAATTTAGGTATGTCCAGAATAATGACCTGTCTCTTCCAGGGACGAAAGTTCCATACTCGATTGACAGACTGATAGCTAAGCTTTGCTCACTGTAAGGACTCCGTGTAATGTCTAATAGTGCTAGCCTTGCCAATGAGAAGGAACCCCCGAATTTTAAACTTCTCCCATCGACATTGCATATCCTTGACCCGGCCAAGCCGTCACTCCCAGGCTCCCTCTTTACGGACTCTGCCAACCCCCCCATAGGGAAAGGGACAAGGAATCAAAAGTGGGGTTGAAGGGGTAAGGACCCCGCGATCGGATTTATGAGATACACCTTCACCAGCCATCTTATAAACTTTCTGCGCACTGTCCAGTCAAACACTATTCTCCCCATCTCACAGCAAAAAAGCAAAAAAAAAAGCAAAAAAAGAATGACCGCACAAAAACCCATGCCTTCCCTCTGGAAACCTAAACCATCATGGCAAGAGGTAGCGGCCCGAGCCCGCGCCCGAATCGACAATGCAATCCCGTCATCGTACCTGGCTGCTCCAGAATACCTACCCAAAACACCAGAAGAATATGTTCTTGATCTCCCGGAAAGATCTGGTGTTTTGAGTGCTCGTGAATTGGAGATCACGGGATTGAATGCGTGGGAGTTGTTGCCGAAATTGGCGGATAAGAGTTTTAGTGCTGTGGAGGTTACTGAGGCGTTTTGCAAGAGAGCGAGTGTGGCGCACCAAGTTGTATGTATTTTACTTTCTTGTTTTCCAGTCATACCTTCTTTGAAAAGGCGGCATTCATTAATATCGTGAGGTTTAGACGAACTGCTTGGCACTGGTGTTGTTTAAGTCTGCTCTTGAGCGAGCGAAAGAACTAGATGAGTATCTTGAGCGTACTGGAAAGCCCATTGGTCCTTTGCATGGTCTTCCTATTTCTATCAAGGAACATATTGAAGTTGAAGGGACGCCTGCTACGGCTGGATTTATTGCTTGGGTAGATGATGTTTCCAAGAACGATGCTCTGGTTGTGAAGATTTTGAGGGATGCTGGGGCTATCTTTCATGTTAAGACTGCTAACCCGCAGGCTCTTATGGTATGTTTGTTCTTTTCGTAATTCCCAGGGTTTGAAGAGGACATACTATTAGCCAGAGGGCTGGTCGTGGGTTGACATATGGTCGGAAGGTCGGCTGATTATTAACTGTTAGTCGATTGAAACGGACAGTAATATTTATGGGCGAACAACAAACCCGTACAACCGCAATTTGAGTTCCGGAGGCAGTTCCGGGGGAGAAGGATCCTTGCTAGCTATGAGAGGCAGCGCTCTGGGCATTGGAACTGATATGGGTATGTTGCCATTTTGAAGAGAAAAGACCGGATTATTATTGACGGAAACCAGGTGGCTCAATACGTGTCCCAGCTTCGTTCTCCGGGATCTATGGGTTAAAGCCAGCAATTGCAAGAAACCCCCATGGCGGACTTGCGGGAAATTATGGCGGCATGGAAAGCATCGTTGGGGTTGTTGGGCCTCTTACACACTGTGTGCAAGACTTGAGGTTATTTCAAGAGGTAAAAATGCACTGGACGAAACAGGCAAAGCCTATTACTCACATATAAATTAGGTTGTGTTAGCAAGCGAGCCGTGGAATATCGAGCCCTCACTCGTACGAATGCCTTGGAATCCAGAAGGTAAGGATATGCAGCTGCCCAAGAAATTGAAGATAGGAATCATCTGGGACGATGGTGTTGTTCAACCACACCCACCGGTAATGCGTGCTTTGAAAACGGTAGTTGATGCTTTAAAAAAGGCAGGGCATGAAGTCATTGATTGGGACACTTCTTCACATGATGACATACAATCTACATTGTGGCAGATGTTCTTCCTGGACGGCTGTAAGGAAGTTTTTGATGTCTTCAGGGAGGGCAATGAAGCTCCCGTTAAGTGTATTGAATTTGCATTGAAGGGTGGACCTTATTCCACTCCGCGTCATTATACAGTTGAGGAGAGCTGGAAGGTAAGCAAATCTATTCTGCTATACCATCAAGAAACCAGAATAAAAGTTAACAATTCCATTTTAGATTAATTCAGAACGAACAAAACAACAAACAGCCTACGCAAGTAAGTGGAACGAGACAGGTGTAGACTTCATCATAGCACCATCCAACCCCGCAGCCGCAACAGCGCATGATGAGACCGGATGGGATGGGTACACAGGAGTATGGAATGGTCTTGATCACACCGCTGTTGTATTCCCTGTTACTTCAGTCCAGCAAACAGATACCTATGAGAACTTTCCGAGACTGCGAAAAGAACCTCTTGGCGAGAGAGATCTGCATTATATTGACGCATATAAAAATGGATCAAGCAAGTATGCAAATGCGCCGGTGGCTTTGCAGTTGATAACACGAAAGCATACGGAAGAAAAGGCTCTGAAGGCTTTGGAGCTTGTCGAGGGGACAATTGGTTCGAGTAGATAGATAAGGCAAACATCACAAATAGCCAATAAAGTATCCTTCATCTGTAGCTTTCACTCGTGTTACAAAATTTTGATCTGAGGAAAGAAAGAGGCCCAGGGAATAAGGGCAACGTACATGCATATTGCTGTCGTCTAACAACGATGGTTTCTGCGATGAAAAGGCACGCTCTCTGTAGTAACTGACCCACGGAAATATATCCGAAGAGGTTTGAGGAGAAAGAACCACGGAGGTGTACCCATAAGAACAAGAATAGTGATTGGAAATCTTGTCACAGTCCCTCGATAGGACTTGAGTTCAAGTCGAACGAACAAGCAATAGCATGCTGTATACCACCACCTCCGCCATAAACCATGTAGAGTAAGCGTAATGGGAGAGCGCGCTATCTGAATTTGTAAGTGGCTAGTATTAAGTAAGATGTTTTTTATTTTTATTTTTACAGATGATCACTGTTATATGTGATGAGGCGTCACGCACGCATGTCTAGTTGGCGTATGCAAGTGGTCCAGGGAGGGGAAATGACATTATATTGTTTTCACTTAGAGTAACTGATTAGTTCATTATTGTTGCAGAATTCCAGTATATTTCATGATAGTCATTATGTAAGTGTTTAGCTGCATATTATTCTTTTGAAATCACTATTAAACAGTAATAAAAATGTTGGTTTGACTTATTAGTCAAATGGGTGATGCAAAAGACCTATATTACTAAGGTAATAACTAAGTCTCTGATGTTGCATTGTTGCATGCCGAAGCAAGTGTAGCTAGCTAAGTGCCCACGTACTTGTAGATACCGAAGTACGCTAGTGGAGCGCGCTAGTCCCGAAGGAGCAACTACGCTCGGGGCCAGCTAATAATCATTCACTATTATAAAGCGACAAAAAATGCTTCAAAAATAAATACATATTGAATTCGTACAATAAAAAGGTCCAACTAAATGATGTGAACTGAATTTTGCTTGTAGTAAAATAGGTATGCAATTTAGTAAAACCAATCAAATCCGGGGTCATTGATTGGCGAATATGATACACTACTTCAAATCCATTATCTGAAAACCCCTACAAATAAATGATATTCTGGATGGCCCAAGACAAATTCTTGGCTTCGAAACTGCCTACGTGTGAAGTTTCCATGATCATTAAATGGTGAAAGTCTTCGACCAGAGAATTTGATATGTAAAATAGTAAAAAGCAGACTTCCCGAAGGTAAGTTTCTTTACTCGGCTCTAGAAGATTTGCACTTGTGAGAGGCAAAGGATGGACGGGCCAAGAACTTTGGAAACGAGGGATAGCTAGTAGGTGGACTGAACTGAAACTCAAGGAGCATGTTTGTAGTCTAATAAGCCAGCGGCTGGTGTCCTTCGGGACTGGGTAGCTTAGTGGAGCGAACAATCGAAGATCGAAGCCCGCTCCATTCAATTGGTGATCGTGAAAGAGCGACAATATCGAAAGTATAATTACATCATAAAAGCAAAGAGACTCCCTGCCCTACAAGGCCGTCCTATTGGGCCGGAAGTCAGCTTCTCAACGAAGGCTCTACTTTGGAGTTAAATAAATGAGCACTAGTCATTCAAATTGGCATGTAATTAGAGTGTATTTACTAATCTTATCAATGAGATTAGGTCGCTATTTTTATCAGTTTAATATCTTTGATTTGTCTATTATACATCATGTGTCTAAGCGAGACAGGGAGTTGGCTGCTGACGCAGGCCCGACACGAAAACATAGGTCAGGTGATTTCGGATTCTGGTGATTGGGTACTCGTATTACTTTTGTTTTGAAACACAAATCTCTATTTTGATCTAGATATATAATGAATATCCCATGCCTCTGAATAAGTCGGTATTAATGCCAATACTTAAAAAGGCAAGTCACCTAGAAATAAAATGGATGTACGGTTCACAGCCCATGTTTCACATTATAGCAATCAAAACAATTCCAAAAGTTGAAGCCGCTGAATCTCGAGCATCTAGGTCGACGATGAAATTCCAGTAAATGATTGTGGAACAGCCTGTACGTATACAAAATTTGTCTAGCTCCCTCAGGATTGGCGTTTGTTCTTCCAACAAGATATAGTATACATCGGCCATTTATTAATCTGGTGGTTTTTGGGTATGGGATGTTGAGCCTTATCCCTGCAGCTGGTATATAACATGGGATCCCACAATTTAGAGTAGAAGGGTTAAATGAATATACATGCACATTAGTATTCTAGTACGTGACAAGCTTTTCAAGCCATCAGGGACTGCTTCGCAATTAAAGAACAATCTAATGTTGAAAGATATCTGCTTCGTTCATTTCATCGAGTATTCATCACCTTAACTCTTTCATTGTCCCTCAGCAACTCGCTGTGAGGTTGCTACTATACATACATCTTGATTCCATTTGTATCAATAATAATCTCAGAACACGATGCGTATTTCACATTTCCTTTTGTCGATATGTTTGACAGGCTTCGCCCTGGGAGCCAATCCCGCGGATTTGAAGATGAGTGACCGATTTACCATCTCGCCAACCTGCAACGGCCGCGATCTAGATGGCTTATTGGCAGAGACAGTCGTTATGATCAAGAATGCTATTACGGCTCTTACGGCATTACTGGGTGTTATAAGGAACCCAAACGATGAACTGCAAGGCTGGATACGGGCAGCACAGGTCTGCTGGGCGATTCCTAAGCCAGAATGGTACCAGCAGGAATTCGCTCCTGTAGATAAGAATAGATTGAGAAGTGTACGAAGTACGAAATGATCCGAGACTCTTTATAGGAAAGATCAATACTAATAGCAAGAACAGGAAATTTCGAAATGGTTTTAGACGTACTGGATGACTTGGATTACACGACGCCTTCGGACAACTTCATGTATTGCGATTCCACGGATTTACGGCTCACAAATGTACGTGGAGAAGTGTTCTGAGATATTTACAATAGTGAATGTCATAGCTGACGTGGATGCAGATGGCTGATGAGGTTTTCGACAACGCCCCGAAAGGCAAGTCAATCAAGGACTATAGTATGTAGTACATTAAAGCATACCAACCTCCAACTGACCACTCTTAGTTGGCTCTCGGTTGCCTGACGCGGCAAGTAAGGAATGGGTCTGGTTCGATCCAAACAACCACCACCGTGGAATGGATGGACTGGAAGATCACGGGCCTTTCAAGCTTTTCTTCCCTGATGGATACGCCGGGGCACAAATATGTGGAAGTCCCGCCTCAATGGACGCCTTGACCTATTTCAGGACCCCGAAAAAGTTGTTCATCTGTCCAAATGCATGGCTTAAATTCAGGCCCAGCAATAGTCAGAATAGACAAGATAAGGGTCGCAAACTCTATTATGAATGGCAAAATATGCCGGGACTTATGATTCACGAGTTCATGCACTGGTTAGCTCTGAAGCCCGATGAGTTTCATAGTATGTACTTCTATGTCCTGAAATCCCAACTTGTTTAAGACTGCTTTGGTTACTAAATTTTCAAATACAGTTACGGATAGGAATGTCTGGCATCCAAGGGAAAACCGGTTGGTTGCAGCTTACGGTTATGAGGGTGTGTTTGTACTTTCTGGACATAGAGCACGGACTGATCCTCGAAACAATTGGCCTCCCGACTTTACAGTGACGAACGCCGATTCATACAATGTTTTTGCAACGATGGCTTACAGTCCCCTTGTCCTCTTTACACCTGACGCTACGGCTTCGGGGTTGGAATTTGGTTTCTAATCTGTTTCTCAAAACATGCTCGCTTTTTGCACCTCCTAACAATGTAGCTTGAAAACACTGGGATGTAGTAAGAATAAAAGAAAGTCAAGCCGGAGTCTACTAGAATCTTTTTATGTTATCTGGCCTTTGAAGAGTAAGAATCTGTCTTTTCAACCTGAGCCTTATTACAGTAGTACAGAGTTGGAAGGGGGTTGCCGTCCCCAGAGAGAACAAGTCCGAATCCTATGTATATATATAAGTCCTGCCTCGATTGTTTCTAGTAGAATATAATCGTTTCAAATTTCCAAACCATACAATGCTGTGTGAAGTTTAGCCAGCACCCGAAGACCAGCAATACGAGGGGTTGTATAGTTCTAGCGTATTGTCTACTACAACATAAATTACTTCTGGGCTTTCATTGAAATCTTGGGATAGTAGAGGTGCCTAAGTGCAACTGTGAACTTCCATTCCCTTCCCTGTTCCATGTTTCTTCACATACCACTACTACATTTGGATGGGAAGCGGATATTTGCTACCAGGATCTCAACTCAGCCCACGAATTACCAACTATGGAATTACAGTCGGGATGCACTTACGTTTTGGTGGACGCAAAATTGCGGGCCTAGACCTTAACTGGGAATTGAACAATATAGAGCATCAAAAGCGTGGAATTGTCTCATAAAGAAACTCGAAAACCAGTGAGGGACCTATTAGCCAACCAATTTATATGCAAAACATCAACTCACATCACCCTCACAGTTTCCTATCCACTCTCCCCTGCTTTTGACCCTGACTTAGATCACCGTGGTGGCTAACTTAACGTCAAGTCCTTGTTGGACGCAAAACCCAATGTCTGACATTCTTTTCCCCAATCTAGCTTTCGTCGCTCAGTTCTCAAGTAAATACCGTAGAACTTCGATACAAACATGGAACCTGGAAATAGAGTCCATTAAGGAATAATCCTTGCCTTCCTAAACCTATCAAAAGCTGTCCACCAAGCTCCCTTGACATCAGTCTCCTCTTTCTTGTCACCCCAAGCTTTATGACTTTTGCTCATATCCAGGTGTCGATCAAAGTCAAACATCGTCATGATGAAATACTGGAATCCCCCAAAACTCCTCTCATTTCCAACTCTGCCAGTCCGTAACCCCATTTTAACCTCCAATTCTTTCCATTCGTCCAGATGATCCTCAATATACTTTCCGGGTTGTGGCCCAGAACTCCCAACTGGAGGTGGAGTACCTTTCAATCCGAAATATTCGCATATGATGGGCCATTTCTTGGACCATGAACAGGGCACAGCATTGTCAGCTGCGTTAAATCTCTCCCCATGCGAGATTTCAGGATGAAGACTTGCATGAATGGTAAACCTTGCAACTATATCTTGGCTGGAGTCATTGCTCTTTATTTTCCAACTCTGATCAGTTCCTGGGAATGCACATTCTGAGCCTTTTCCCTCGACGGCTGAGTATAGTGAGAGATATGTGGCCAGAGTTTGAGCGAGGCAATAAATATTGTTGTTTGGTACGAACCCTACGATCATGTCTGGAATTATCTCGCAGTATTTCCAGCGTTTTCCCGGGCAGGATTTGGATAGATAGTCCACTTGGGCATAATAGAACATTTGGGAGGCATGAGGTTCGGGGATTCGTGGGAGCGATTCTGATAGTGGCGGGATGAAGGGAAAGGATTGGAGAAGATGCACTCCGTATGTCTGCGTTCGTCAGAAGGTTCAATCTGCGCGGTTTTCTTTACATGCCTTTGTTCCTGTAGGAAGAGCAACAAATTTGAGATCTGGTGACAAACTCTCGACCGCAGTCATGGCTCTATCCAACAGCTTGACATTAACGGCGATCTCTTTGTCTGGATCGAGATCCATGATATATGCTTGTGATAGTGAGCTAAGCGGTGGGCATTTTTCTCCTCTCAATACTACTTCACATACCAAAGAAATATACATGGGTCACAGTTTCGATCCCCTTGACTTTTGATCTCATTTCCTCGTTGAGTCCACCTTGTCCATTTTCTGTAAGAAGATCCAAGCCACTGACTACTTGAAGCTTCGCTGAAGACGGCCATTGTGCTGCTTGTGTTGTCAAAGATCTATTTGTGAGAGCAGTCACCTGAGAAAAGGTGTTGCCATCAGGATAACCTTCAATTAGAGAATTCGTAATCGCCCACCCAGTTATTCCACTGGCGCCTGTTTCTTTGATTAGCAGATCTCTCTGGGAAGTGTAAGAGACGTTACGACTTCTCACGTACCAAAGATGAGAGCATGATTCCCAGGCATGATATATGTATAGTCCAGAAACCAGCTTAAGTGATGTAAGTAACTTCACTTGAGCCACCGATGTGTGGCAGTTGACTATCAAGGCTGACATGCGGGGTACCAAGAATTGTTATATTCAATTTGAGCTTGGCCGCCGTTCATTGCATCATTATTAGCCGCGAAGTGAAAGATATATGGCAACGTGTAGTCAAAAAAGATTGACGTCGCTCTTGCTATCAGAAACTCTTTTGAAATATATTACTTGCCTATTTATCCATGTCTCATCATAATCGCCCAAGCACTTTCTGTAGCGTCCTTTATCAGAAGGTCTCACAGAAGCCATATTTCATGATAACAACCGGTCAATAGAAACGATGCCTTCCATTCACACATCCAGCAAGGCTGAACAAGATGCTGCCTCTAGTCCAACGGCGCCTGCCAGGTGACCGTGATACATAGCATAAGTTGATATCCTGATGGATGCGGAATTCCAAAAATGTAATTGACTGCCTGACTGATTCATAATATCGGCTTTAAGACTCTCGCTTGACTCGAGGTCCCACCTAATATGCGCCAATCAGAAGTCTTCCCATGCGCAACCTTCACCGAAATGAGAAGCATCAGACCATCGAGGTTCAGCCTCCCAACATGTTGTCTACCCCGCTTTTTCAGATTCTTCTTCTGCGGATATGCTTTTCCAATCCGCCGTCTCACCATGGATAACTTTGGGAATCTCATTACCCGTCATGACATTCTTCAGAAAGGAAATGCCTCGCCTGTCCAATCATGCTGAGCGATTCCCCCCCCTCCCACTCAGTTGCTTGGAGACAAGGTAGTTCCAGACTCGACTTTGTCCTCACAAATACGCGACGGCTCTATGAGGTGGTGTGGATGAACGCCCAAAAACCCCCCTCCACTACTCAGAGGAATTCTCATCCAGATCCTTGATTCGTCCATCCGAGTCACGGAACAAGTTGTCTGTCTCCTCCAGATCTCGGCTCATTAAGGTGATGTGCTTGGGACCACTTATTGTTCCTATGGATGACGCAGTTTTGCATTGTGGTAGAACAACCGTTGATCTCCAGGTAGGCTGTCTAATATCCTGGTCATACCTTCTTAAGTTAGCCACCGTAGGTCCACAGTGTGTCTGTTCGCTTTTTTAATTTTGGCACGCTGTTTGTAAATTTATTCTCTTCCACCAGACTACCCAAACAAATCTTCTTTCTGTATTGTGAATCAAATCAAAATGTCTGATTTTGTTATTCCTGCCAGTAACACCCCAGATTCACATGCTACAGCAAGACTCAATGGCCCAATTCACGCAGAAAGGCACATCAATATCATAGTCGTTGGGGCTGGTGCATCTGGCCTGTTAATGGCATACAAGCTGCAAAAGCATTTCAAGAATTACACCTTAACCATATACGAAAAGAACCCCGAAGTTTCAGGGACGTGGTATGAGAACAGATATCCAGGGTACGTATTCTTATTATTACGCATTGCATCCCTTCTAATCTGTAAGCAGATGTGCCTGCGATGTACCCTCACATAATTATACCTGGAGTTTCGAGCCAAAAACAGATTGGTCGGGCGTTTATGCCAGTAGCAAGGAAATATTTGCTTACTTTGACTCATTTGCTGAGAAATATCAGCTTAAACAATACATCAAAATGCAGCATCAAGTTACCGGGGCATATTGGAATGATCAAACGGGTGGTTACGATGTCAAGATCCGAGATAACAAGGGTGGTCAAGAATTAAATCAACACTGTGATATTCTCATAAATGCTTCGGGCATTTTGAACAACTGGCGATGGCCTGCAATTCCTGGTTTGGATAAATTCAGAGGTACTTTACTGCATACTGCAAATTGGGATGATAGTGTTGATCTTGCTGGCAAGCACGTTGGTCTGATTGGAAATGGGTAAGCAATATCTTAACATGAAATAAACATCTATCATAACCTGACAATTGTAGGTCCTCCGGGATTCAAGTTCTTCCCAAGATCCAGCCAATTGCAAGCAAGGTCACCACATTCATTCGCGAGCCAACGTGGGTTTCGCCCGTGCAAGGACTTGAGGATCACATCTACTCGCCACAGGAGAGGAAAGAATTCGCAGAAAAGCCATACGTACTCACAGACTACCGAAAGAATGTGGAGCGTGGTCTGAATGGACAATTCGGGATTTTTCTTAAAAACACCAAACCTAGTACTGAGATCACTGAATACATGACACAACAAATGAAAGAAAAGCTACAAAATCAATATTTGGAAGAACGATTGATCCCAGAATGGTCTGTTGGATGCAGGAGAATGACACCCGGCGTTGGATACCTCGAGAGCTTAGGGAAAGAAAATGTGGAAGTAGTATACGGAGAGATCAACGAGATTACCGAAAAAGGTTGTCTCTGCGAAAACGGACAAGAGTACCCGCTTGAGATTCTCATCTGCGCTACTGGCTTTGATACCACCTTCAGGCCCCGTTTTCCACTCATCGGCCCTGGGGGTATCGACCTCCAAGATCGCTGGAAGGAAACGGCAATATCCTACCTTGGAATGGCCGCCGCTGATTTCCCAAATTACTTCATCTTCATTGGGCCTAATTCACCTATTGGTAACGGTCCTGTCCTTTCCGCTATTGAAGCACAAGCAGATTACATGTGTAAAATGATCGACCGTTACCAAACAAGAAATATTAAGACTTTCGCCCCAACCCAAGCAGCAGTTGATGACTTCGTCGCTCACAAAGATAACTTCATGAAAAAATCAGTTTGGGTTGATCCATGTCGATCGTGGTACAAAGGCAACCGTGCTGAGGGACCAGTCACTGCTCTTTGGCCTGGATCCACGCTCCATTACATCGAAGCCATCAAAGAGATTCAAATGGAGGATTGGGATATCAAATATAGTGGGAACCGGTTTGCGTGGTTGGGGAATGGATACAGTCAGACAGAATTGGATCCTACCGCTGATTGGGGATATTACATCAGAGAGGTAGACGACGATGGCCCGCTTACAACCGGAGGAAAGAGGAAACTACTGAGTAAGAGTGGAACTGTTACTGAGAATGTTGGGATCGATTTTACTGGCAAGAATGCTGTACCGTTGAGGGCTAATCTGTAGATTTTCCACAATATTAGATTTCGTTCATACACAGCGCTGTTTTAGGAGGGCGAGTGTAGTGACGGCCTTTATATTAAGCCTTTCTGTTTGTTAATCTTATATACAGATTGCTGCATCTTGGCACTCTTGCTGTTCAAGAGGAGATTCTATGACGTGTTGATTTAATTGTGTTTTCACCCAGTGAAAATGCTTTTTTTTTCAGAGCGCATACGAGGTAGAACGAGCCACAATCAAACCCTGTCGAATTTGACTCCCTCTTCTTCATTATCCTTTGAAAACTGTCCCTGGTAGATTAACTAAATTCCCTACTGCCTCTCATAATCGACTATGGCAAGGTTCATCCAAGTTGATCATCTATTCTCCGACCTAGACTTCCCTTAGTTCCCTCCCGCTTTCCTACCGGTATATCAACACTCTGTTGCATATCGCAATTTCCTTGTCATCTGTTTGCAAATTGCGATCTTGTTTGCAGAGGTAACGTGAACGACGTTTTACTTCGTTTTCCAAAAAGAGTTGGCGGTTGGCAACCATCTTAGCCTCTCATGCTGAGCTTGGACGATGGAAGCTGCCTCTAGTTGATAAGAACTTGCTGCGCTTATGAAAAGAGTTTTTTAGGCCATCCAAAAGACTTTTGTTTTCAGCGGGATTAAAAGCACACAAAAGCTCTGAGGGAGCCTTTTGGAATTTTGGGTTTTCGTAGCTGAATTTGCTTGATTTTGCTGGGTGGTCTCAGAAAAAGAGTCGCATGCACATAAAGATCTATGGGTTAAGTGTCTAGGTACTGTGCCGCTTAGTCCGAAGGGTGTATGTACCCAAATTTCCTGTTCAGGAATATACATACATTTCCCGTAACTCTATTCTCTCGCCTAAATATATCTCTAAGACGAGCCCTCGCGAAGTCTACCTACTAAACCAACCCCAATTAAACCGAACTCCCTACTCATATTCTTGCAGCTTCTAGAATCCCAGAGCGAAAATATAGTGTATAGTTATTCTCAGACTAATAAGGCATAGTTCACTACGTGGAAATCCACCGAGCCCATGAAGGTCTGTTGCCTGAGAGGCACGTGATTAGACACGATCGTTCCTTCCTACCTGCTACTACCACTACTACCCGCTCATGTCCGACCATTCCCAGAAACCTCAGAAATACGCCCACTTCTTCGATAATTATTTCAAACTCTTGAGAAATCGAGAAGTCGAAAAATCGAAAAATCGCCTTGTATGCTTATAAAGGAGCCAGGAATGCATCCCACGCTTACCTAGTTACTATAAGGATAAATAAGTAGACATGTCTTTTTTTTCTCCACTGTGTCACCCAGTCCCGGAAGACATCACGCAAATTTCTTGTTCAGCTTCAAAATGACCTGTACCTAGGTTACAGGTATCATCCACCCACTTCCACCAAACCAACGATTACCTTATTCCAGGCTTAGAGTCAAAAAATCCACAATAAAGCTCAAAATTCAGACCCTTAGCCCTTCACTTAGATTTTTCCTTCCTTAATGAATTATTCTTATGCCTGATCTTATACGAGTAGAGCTTGGTTGTATCATAGCAATTCTTTTCGTGGTTTTAAGGAGGGGATTGAACTCTCAAACTACTATATGAACAATATCAGTACGGTAGATAGGACAATGAGTGGTGTAACTAATAATTCGAAGGGATAAGAACCAATTCTTTTAGTACCCATACTTAAGCATCGTAATCCTGTACTAATCACATATATTATATTTTAAGCGAAACCGGAAAGAAATGCATTTCTACAATATTCCTCATACATAAGTCACAATAGTTATCACTTCATGTACCGGTTTTCGCAACCAGGCTACTGCTCTCTGATCTGGGAACACTCTGGCTTAAAGAAATTCAAGATTACATATAAAAATAACGAAAACCCAACAATTTCCACCCTCCCCCTTTCTCTCGCTAAGAGACAGTATACCCACCATCAACGACCAAAGTGCTCCCCACCATAAAACTCGCCATCGGACTTGCCAGGAATACAATACTATCACCAATCTCTTCCACCTCTGCAACTCTCCCTAATGGCGTCTTCGCTATCTCGCCTTTCATATATCCGTCTTCCAACGCTGAACCGAGAAGAGGAGTCCTGACGTAGCCTGGACAAAGAGCGTTGATGCGAATGTGATGGGGAGCGTAGGCAGTAGCGTCAGCTTTTGTTAGCCCTACCACTGCTGTGTGGTTGTCAGTGGAATGTATGAAGGGTGGAGGAAGGGCCTACCGTGTTTTGAAGCTACGTATGCTGTGCTGAGGACATCGGAGGGTGTACCGATGAGACCGTACATTGATGCTACGTTTATGATATTTCCTCGTCCGATTCTGGGACCGAGATTACTATTTGAGAGATGTCAGCGGGTTCAGTTACAGTAGCTGCTCAAATTATCTCGCTTCGCCAAGCATTCACAGACCTTTTCCAGTACTGCGAACACCCTGTATCAAAAGTCCATCACCGAAAAGTTTATGAGAGAAATGAGACCTCACTCCTGATCCATCATAACCCCAAGCAAAGCCTTATGACACCCAAAAACGCCATTCAGATTGACATCTACCACTCTTTCCCAACTATTCCACTCCAGCTCATGGCTGAGAATTCCACTTCGTCCGATTCCCGCTACATTGACACCAATATCTATCCTACCAAACCTGTCCGCTGCGTCTTTTAGACTATCTCCTACTTTGCTGCGGTCACACACATCTAATTCCATTGATCCAATTTGAAGACCTGGGAATCTTTGTAGCAGAGAGGAGGATGTGGTTCGAAGAGCGGAGCCGTTGATGTCTGTTAGGTAGAGGTTGGTGATTCCATGCTGGGCGAGGGAATTAGCTGTTGCTTTTCCTATTCCTGTTCAGAGGGGAAATCAGCAGGGGTTATTTTTGTTTTGTTTCGTCTTGTTCGTAGGTAGTTTAGGTACAGTACCTGATGCGGCCCCCGTGATATATGCAGTTCCTCTTAGTAGTTTTGACGCCATCGTCGCATTTTGAGTTTTATTCCAAGGGTCTTTTTAGAGTTTTCCAACGATAACTTTCCCATGACACCTCACCTACTAAGCCCTGAGAGAACCGGCAGAATCTTTCTCGACCTGAAATTGGTGGGGCATATTCTCGGAAACCCACCCTGAAGCCTCCCTGTCTTGTAGGCAAAGCGCTGAAATAATATCGTGGGGTCCCCGGATGGATTTCAATACAGTAGTAGAGTGGGGTAGAATCTCCCGTCTTCAGTGACAACGACCCCGCACCAGTGGAACTCATGATGCGGAAGCGTGACGAGTCGTGGTATACAATGTGTAGTACCGAATTGACTCGAGTCATTAGAATCACTTGGAAGTCGGTACAGATTTAGCCAATCACCATAGTGTAGTGGATAGATGTACGTAGTAGTGTGTGGTACGCCCCGTTTCTATACATACGGTGACAGCACAATACTATTCAGTTCTACCTGTCTAGCTCGCTCTTCTCATATTGGAGTTCAGCTCGAGACAGCCAAGTAGCTCAGGTTTCTGTGTGGGATCTTCTGTTTGTTGAGAGGACCATGCACGGTTACCGGTACACTGGGTGTTCCGTACGGTCAGGCGCAATAATCCGCGCTTCCTTGGTATGGCTACTACAAAACCCACAGCTATGATGATGGTACCTAGACTAGCGGGGCAATGATAGTTACAGGACCAAGAAAGTTAAATGTGGTCTCTGGATCTTTTTTATTATTGACAGAACCTTTTACGATCTCCTATCTGATCTAACTTTTGTCCTTTACTATTCGAAAGGAATTATCTTTCAAAAAGAAGACTTCTGTTACGGAATTTGAGGCAAATTATAGTAAAACTAACATGGAGGAAGTCAATACTTGTGCAGACGAATATCATAAATTCGACCTTTCCGCCCTGGTTCTTCATAACAATACTTCAACGTCCCTTCTTGTTTCCCATTCTCCAACCCCAGCCCTGGAACCGGTTTCGAAAACTACACCTAAAGGTGTATCCAAGCGAAGGGGAAAGAAACGTTCATCGACCGCCTGTACAACATGCAGGATAAGGAAAGTGAGGTGTAATATCATCGCACATGGAGCACCATGTAGTAATTGTAGACATGATGGAATCGAGTGCATTTTACCTCTAAGTCGGAGGCAGCGGTATAAACCTCCAAACCCGGGAAAGCACCTTAAGATGGACTAACGGAAAAGAATCCAGGTCTGCTAGAGATCGCGCTGAGAAGAATCTTCTGGGTTCAATGGGCACTTCTGAAACAGAAAACCCGCGCAGTCTGAATACAACCGAAATCGAGCAAGAAAGTAGCCATGTCCGTCAGACAACAGAACAAGCTTCCTCACTCTCAAATCTCACACCATATGGGATGAGGATCTCTGAACGTCAAATCCCCGAAATACTACCCCCTGGGGCTTCTACGAAACAACAAGAAGCATCACCCACTCCATCCAGAATAAGATCATGGAATCAGATAAAATCGCCGTTAGCATCATCCCCAGTTCCAGAAACAAACCCAACGAGCGTCCCAGATCAACGCATTCCAAGACTTCCAAGAATCTTCAACGCCTTTCCCAAAAGTGTTGATACCACAGACATGATGTATCTACATACGCGAGATGCCCTCACACTTCCCTCCGAAATCCTACAGATTGCCTTGCTCAAATCGTACGTCACCCACGTACATTGGAATATGCCGATATTGGATTTGGAGGACTTTTTATATGTTGTTCAATATGGCGGTGGGGAATCTGGTGCTGGGAAAAGTACACATGTCCCAAACAAAATTGAATTTCTGCTTTTTCAAGCTGTTATGTTTGCTGGTGCTGAGCATGTAAGTATGAGGTTTTTGAGAGAAGCAGGTTGGAGCGAAAGAGAGGTGGCTAGGGATGCCCTTTTTGGAAGAATCAAGGTAGGGTCTGAATCGTCCAATTCTACTTATAAAAATGCTTTATGTCACTAATGTACTACCAATTTAGTAGATTCTCTATGACTTTGATACGGCGACCGATCGTCTCTCAATCGTTCAGTCCTTACTTCTTATGACACTTTATTCTCCCGCTCCACCTACTGGTGAAACTATAAATCATAACGTAACTCTCATGAAAGACGAAAATCATTATCTGAACTTGGCTATTTCGCTTTGTTATTCATTGGGTCTCCATAGAGCACCGCCTTTCTCTGCACCGGGAAGTCCCAACGCTTCGCTCTTGAAAAGACGAGGGCTCGAAAGGCGGGTGTTCTGGACAGCCTTCATTCGCGATCGCCTCCTTACAACTACATCTAAGCGCAGTCTTAGGAGACTCGTTCGGATTAAAAAGGTTGATTGCCAGATTTCCATGCTTAGCCTTACGGATTTCGACATACCACCTGAAGCAGACGACAACGACAGCGATGAAACCATGCACGAACGTGTAAGCGCAAATTCATACATTGAAAAAGCCATTTTATGCTGGAATGGGAGCGATACCTCTTTTGACTTGCAACATCAATGCCCACAGATCCTATCCCAAACATTGAACGAGCGACCATCCATTTGGAAACGTGATACTTCTCACAATCAGCACCATTCAAGTATAACGAAAATATCATTACGCTCTCCATCCGCCAAAAACCTCAGTGCTCTGGATTATGATTTCTATCTGGGCCCAGAAACACCGGGCTCCTACGACCATTCGGCGCCATCCAGTAGCATCTCATCAGAATCCCCCCTTCTTACTCCCTAAGAGTTTGAAGAGAAATGTAATACCCCATCCTTCAGAAATGATCTTTCGAGCTCAACTAGCATTTTCGGTAGTAGCGGCGAAAAGCCAGGCGTGGTTGCTGGAGCAGACGGTGAATACGATAATTATTTGGAGTTTCTTGAGCCAGCTGTTTGTGTTAGTGTTGTAGAGGTCAATAAGATAAACGGGTTGCAGTTGAAGGAGGGGGGGTCTTAGGGGGTCAGACAACGGGGCATGGCAGGGAAGTGGGGAGGTTTAGCGACTCTGAGGGTTTAAGCAGTATCTATTTCATATTATGTTCATCGAGTTATTTATTCTGCAGTATAGCACTTTACTGTATCAAGCGCCGACTTTTTGTCTTGCCAAAGCCCCCCTTCCCATGGATCAAACCATTATATATTAGCTCATTCAGTGACAAGGCTGCTCAAATAGTAGATTAATTCACACAAACATTATAATTTGACAGCAGGTATAAAATAATCGATGATACTCTTTTAAGCGATCAGTCGCTTCTGCTCTAACTTAAAATGATATCCTGACTACACCTCAGGAGTAACTCCATGAAACGTTTCAACTTCTACACCCTTCTCCTTTGCCAACTTGATATACTTTCTTCGATATTCCTTGTCTCTCTCCTTAAAAGTTTCGGCAGTCTTCAACTCATCCCGTCCAACCTGATGTCTATGTGCACTATCCGGTCCATCAGCAATCCTTACAAATCTAGCATACGTCCACATCTCTGGCAACGGAGTATGCTGTGTCAACCCCTGGCCACCATACATCTGCATACACTCATCAATGACCTTTGTGGCCATAATTGGAATCAAAATCTTGCTCTGGGCAATCGCGTATCGACCAGCCTTATTCCCATGAATATCCATTGTATCAGCAGCATTAAAAACCACATGACGAGCTTGGTCAATTTCCAATCTCATCTGTGCAATCCTCTCAATATTCGAATCGAAGGAACCAATTGACTTTCCCCGTGGAGTCTTTCGCGTATCAACACAGCGAATGAGAGCCAGTTCATAAGCCCGCTCGCATTGTCCAATCAACCTCATACAATGATGAATTCTCCCTGGTCCCAGTCTCCCCTGCGCAATTTCGAAAGCTCTGCCTTCACCAAGAATCATGTTTTCCACTGGAATCCGGACATCTTTGTAAATGTACTCACCGTGGCCCCCCGGCGCATGGTCATATCCCATGATACTCATATTTCTCAACTGCGTGATTCCTGGTGCATCGGCAGGGACAATAACCATACTATGTCTGTTCCATTTATTCTCATTTGTTGGGTCGGAACAGCCCATCAAGATGATGAATTTCAAGTCAGCATTCAAGATGGAGTTTCCAAATATCTTTCGCCCGTTTATCACGTATTCGTTTCCTTCACGGGTTATGCGACAGCCGATCTGGGTTGCATCAGAAGAAGCGACGTCGGGCTCAGTCATGGAGTACGCTGAACATGCTGTTCCCTCAAGAAGGGGCAGAAGAAACTTTTTCTTTTGGGACGGGTTGCAGTATTTTGCTAGAAGTTCTATGTTCCCTGTATCTGGAGCGTGGCAATTCATTGTCTGTTTTGTCTCTTAATTTTGGTCTCTCAGGGGACTAAGATGTTGGAATTGATAAAATGGAGGAAGAAACGAACCTGTTGAGCCCAATAAACCCTCCCCATGATTTCTGCGCAAACACCGTATTCCAAATTCGTCAAGCCAGGGCTCTCTTCAAAATGCTTTGGGAGGAACAAATTAAATAGACCCTTCTTTTTTGCTTTCTCGCGCAGTTCGTGCATGAGGGGTTGGGTCGTCCATCGTGTTTCTGGTGATGCGTTTTGTTGCTTCATCAATGGTTCTGCGGGTATGCACTCCTCTTCTACGAATTGGTAGACGTCTTTTATTTTGGTGATCGCGATCGGAGAGAGTTTCGCTTGAACCCATGGTGGGATACGGCTGAAAGCCGGGTGGTCGAGAGGTGAGGTCATCTTTTTGGTGACGATGTAGTTGAGATTTGGTTCTCTTGGATGAGATGGGTTCACTCCAAGATCCTACATTCTGTTTTCGAGCTGTCGGTCTTCCGGCCTTCTCATGGGTCTTTTGCCGAGGTCGCAATTAAAGTGGACTGGCAGGGGATGGTAGCAGTGGGTAGGGTTGGAAACAGGGGTGGTTGATGAAATGGGGAGAGCGGAAGTTCTTACCCGAATTGCGGGGGTGGAGGCAACAGAAGTCAGCTCAGCGTTTCCTAATAGGTGCTACGAACTGTGAAGCAAATTTTTGGGTCAGACATTGGGTAAAAAGGGCACTCAAGAGCATGTCATTGACCTGGTCAGAGGTTTCGATGCCAAAGAGCATAATGTGAGATGTAAACAACCCCCTTTTTTTAGCGAGAAAGAAATATTCACTAGTAGAGAAAGCTTAATCCAATTTGAGAACCATATGAAAACGTCTTCTTCTCCATATAATAACACTATCTTAAGCAAACGGATAGTACCTTAAATTCTGAAGTCAGTTATTGACTAAAGTCTCTTTCCCACCCCTCGATCCTGTAATTGCGGCAAGGGACCGAGAGATATCTTCAGGGGCAAAATGCTTTCCTGGATTCAAGGTAGCATCCATTTTCTTCTACGGCGAAGTCTACAGTAGATATATACAAGCTCTGATGAAAATGAACAGTATAATATCAAGCGACTTCGGCAGTGAAAATGTTTTATGGTAAGCTGTCCTCCCGCTAGCAATCTTACAATTATCATAACAGACGATTGTATATGAGTGTGGGGCTGATTCCTCGAATCCCTATGTCTCTGTACTTCTTTATTTAAAACTGAGAGAGCTTCTCCCTTTTGGTATGGCTGTTTACAGTAAAGATACGTTGAGTGATGACGAAATGTTATTTCGAGATGTTCTAGACACTCCAGGACAGGAAATTTCTCCTGAGTCGTGATGATCCATCTACAAAAGCAGAAGACTGGCGGACGAGGAACCACTCCTTTCCGTGTCAAAAGCATACATCATGGCATTTATCCTGAGGATATCCTTCGAAATATCTGAGCCACCAGTATTTTTAATCTACAATAACTTAAGCGAGGGATTCCAATTTATTCTGGGTAGTCAATAAAAGACGAACAGAAGTTCAAGTACCTGATTTTACTTTAAGATAACATCCTTGCCAATTTTAGACCTATGGAAAAGCAAGCGAAAGCTGACTCGAAATTCCATACTCTCTGGGGATCTTGATTCAGTGAGGCCTGGTGCCAAAAGTGCCCCGCTCTTGGACTTCCGGCATGTGAATTACCCCATGTTTTCGCACCAAGCCCCTGTAGATGGCCCGCTCCACCTTCCATCCAAACAATTCGGTCTCTCTTTCCCGAGTCTCGATGAACTTAACCGGCAAATTCGACTGCAAGCGGAATCATGCCCATCTTGGGAGGGTTAGTACCAGGAAATGGGGTGGATATGGTGAGTATTACCATACTCACTACTCTGACTCTGTACAGTATCAAGTTCACGGTATTTTGATATTATTGCAATTCCAAATCAAACCTGCGCGTACTATTGCCACTTGGAATATCAAAATGGGTGAAAACATTTTAGTGAATGGCAATGATAACGCAAAAAGACCAATTCGGATCGCAGGTGCCTCAGGAGGATTTACTGATCGCCAACGCGCTATCTATTCCCTCGCCCAATGTGATGTTGATGTTATCGTTGGCGACTGGATGAGCGAATGTACTATGTCCTGGCATGGAGCGGCGAAATCTGCCATACTCGCGAAGGGCGATACTTCAGACCGACCGGGCCTCTTCGACCCATCATTTATGGCCAACTTGACACCTGCTCTACCACTATTGGCGGAGAAGAAAATCAAATTGGCAGTCAATGCTGGAGCCAGTGACACAGAGATGTTAGCTAAAGAGGTGGAGAAAGCAATTGCTTCGGCTGGATTGGAAGTGAAATTGAAGGTTGCTTGGATCCAAGGAGATGAGGTGCTCGAGGTTGTGAATAAACTTCTCAAGGAAGGTGAGAAATTCGAGAATATCTGTTTTGGGGGAGAACTCAAGGATTGGGGATTTGAACCTATTGCTGCACAGTCAGTATCATTACTTTTAATCTTGAGCTTTCACTGAAATCAGGACAGATGTTATTTGGGAGGCGCTGGTATTGCTGAAGCTCTCAGACAAGGTGCCGATATAGTAATATGTGGACGTGTAGCGGATGCAGCTCCAACAATCGGGGCTTCGATGTGGTGGCATGGGTGGAACAGAGACCAAGATTTTGATCAATTAGCTGGTTCTCTTGTTGCTGGGCACTTAATAGAGTGTTCTTCTTATGTTTGTGGTGGGTATTATTCTGGATTTAAGGAACTCTTCGATGGTTGTGAAAACATTGGTTTTCCAATTGCTGAAGTATTCGCCAATGGAAGCTCTGCCATCACGAAGGAACCAGGAACAGGTGGTGAAATATCTGTTGGCACCGTTTCTTCACAGTTGCTTTACGAGATTCAAGGCCCACAGTATTATGGTTCAGGTGAGTATCTAATTTCTCCTAATCAATGTATTCTTTTGGCAGACCTGGTATCGAAAGACCTGATGGTCCTCTTATACGCTTTTGATACATCCCCTTCTAAGCTTGATACAAAGATTAATTCTAATTCCGGTATGGTTTAGATGTTGTAGCTGTGATTGAAGGCATTAAAATGGTGCAAGACGGAAAGGATCGGGTGCTCGTCACTGGCATCAAAGGGAAACCCCCTCCGACCACAACAAAAGTTGGCCTTACAGCTCATGGTGGTTATCAAGCCGAGTTTCACTTTATTCTTGTGGGACTTGATCTTGAGCAAAAGGCAGAATGGACTGAGAGACAAGTTCGAGCGTCGATGGGCAAAAACGCGGATCGTTTCTCCTGTCTCAAATTCACACTCAACGGGTACTGCCCTGAAGATCCCAGAAACCAGGACGTCGCAACAGTCGATTTTCGAGTCTTTGCACAAACTAAAGACAGATCTCTTGTCATCAAAGACACAATCGAAGTACCTGGTTTCAACAGATGGTGCTTGGAGAACTTTCTGCAGTCCTGCCCTGGAGCGACCATAGAAAATGACATTCGACAGTCCGCTGGGAAGGAGTTTTATGAATACTGGGCTGCATTGCTCCCCCAAAAAGAAGTAAATCATCAAGTCAAGTTGATGTGGGATCATAAAACGATCGATATTGCTCCATCACCGTCCATGGAACTATATACTACCCGCCAATGGTCCTATGAAACTTCAAGTCCCGTCGCTCTCTCTACATTCGGTCCAACAACACGCTGTCCACTTGGATTCCGTGTGCTGGGGAGATCTGGGGACAAAGCTTCTGATGCCAACCTTGGACTGTTTGTTCGTGAAGATGATGAATGGGAATGGCTTAGATCATTCCTAACTATTCCGAAGATCATTCAATTGCTGGGGCCAGAGTATAACAGTAAATTAGTAGAAAGGTTTGAAGTTCCTGGGATAAGAGCCGTTCATTTTCTCTTGCACGATCATCTTGACCGCAGTTACAATGCGACAAGCACATATGATGGATTGGGCAAGAACTTATGCGAGTATTTCAGGGCAAAATATGTGGATATTCCGAATTCATTTTTGAGAAGAGGAAGGATTTGAGGCAAGTCTTTAAATGCTGGGCAGAGTTTCATACTAAGTTAACAAGAAATCATGGAACATTCCACTCACTCCCAATATTGGCCCGAAAAGTGATTGCTTACTAGAAATTTAGGAGCCGTCGTGTAAGTAAGTATCTAAAACTAACGGAAGAAAAACACTCGTTTTCTTTTACACTGCGATTGATCCTCAATCTGTTCTTTATGGAAGGAAAGATTAGAGCTCAGGTGTCCAAGAACGAGGCGAATCACGTGATCATTCCAACCATTGTTCATACCAATCATTCCCCTCTCTGAATGAGGGGTCATAGAAGACAAATTTTGTTCATTATTTTACAAAGAATAAATTTAAATGAGCATCTTCCTCGGCGAAGCAACTGAAACCACATATTGGGTCTATTTCTCTGGCTATCAAATGGCCTTTTGTAGATGTGGAATGTTTGATAAATATTAAATAGAACAATAATTCTCTTCCTCTGATACTATCTAAAAACTAGGCATCCAAACAACAACAAAATTAAAGCTTCATTCAACGAATAAGAAATACCCTATTTGGGACTTTAGAAGCCTGGCGTTACACTCGTCCTCACTCAAGTGCAACGAAACAACAACTTTATGCTCTCCTGGTCTCACCACAGTCTTTAAATACACTACATAATCTCCTTCCTCCTGGTGATACGTCGCAAGCCTTGTATTCCGCTCATATCGAAAATTCCTACCGTATCTTCTCGAAGTGCTGTCCGCGTGAAAACATCCCGCTCTAGTTTCTCTCCAAACCTAAAAGGTATATTTTGGATCAATCAGTTTTCTAACCAATCTTTGAAGTGTATTCTTGGTAATTGCTTCTTGCTCTGCCAATTCTTCGACGAGCATATTCACCATAGCAAAGCTAATAACCAGTTAGTGAAACTGTCAGGAAAAAGTTCTATGTGGAGGGACGTACTTTGGTGAAGTCTTCTGGACGTAAGAAAACAGCTGAGCTTTAATGCTATCCCTCAATGCCTGATCTACCCTGGTGAGAGTGGGAACCTTTGAAAACATATAATCAAGGAATGCCTTGTGGGACCTTTCCGTAAAGTCGCTCCTATCCATATTCACGGTTTTCCATTGGTCGCTAGTCTCAAAAAAATGCTTGGTGGTGTAGCTGTCTTTACAAGACAATAAAATGTGAAGATTCTTGTAGTCCTCTTGCATTACATCCCGCAAAAACCTGTTGTAGGGAACCTGTTCTTTCACTGGAACGCGATCCAGGCCATCAATGATGAGGTAGACCTTGCCATTCTCATTTTCAGCGAAAAAGTCCTCTAATATCGTCTTGAGGCACGTCATAAGTTGAGCAAGCTCAGGTTGCCTTCCAGGCCATTGTTGGCAGCATCTCCTGTAGAGCTGTTTGACTCGCTGATGAGGAACTGCGAATGGGCAAAACTGCGATATGATGGTGCGGGCAAACGTGCTGAAATCAAAAAATTCGTTTTCGCGTGTGCTGCAGAAAAAATAGCCCATCATATTTCTTGGTTCCACAGCCGCTCTGTGGTTCCTGTTAAGTTTGTGGACTTCATCGAATGTTTTCACCACGATGTTGGCTACTAAAACAGATTTTCCGGTTCCCGAATTGCCAGAAATGCGCAAAAGTCTGTTATCGTTTGTTATCCATCTTGCAACCCTAGATTGCTTTCCCAGAAGGTTCCCGGCAGCTCCTAGCGGATCCTCAGTAACTTTGTCGATGTGAAATTTGGTTTGGTCTGCTGGGCTGAGCCATTCGCCGATCCTCTTTCTGTCAGGGTTTTGTGTGATATCTGCCACTACAAGGTGAATTGGATTAAATAACGGTCTCCAGGTTTGGGTATAGCGTCACTTACAAGTGCCACCCTGATATCCAAGTTCCCGCTCCAACTGCGTCCAATTTGTTGGATAATTGTTTGCTGCCATTATGATCTTATTGTGTTATGATACTTGAAAAGTCAGGTACTGATTGTTTTTGAGCCAAGGGTCTTGTTGTGTTTGTACTAAAATAACGCCGCAAATGGAATGAACCTTTGTTTATTTTTCACATTCCTAATATTTTGCTATGGCCACCAGAACACTTCCAGCCCCATAAAACGTGATTTAAAACTTTCGTCGCCATTAGTAATGGATTGATGATAATATTTATTTATATTATGATAATCCTCCCAATTGATGGTGAGCTGCAATATCAACGCCCGCATCCCAGTTCGGTGTGGTGAAAACCCACTCATTACAGCCAACAGCAAGTCTTATATATTAGTAAGCTTGATACCAGAACTACGAAACAAAGGCTATTGTATTTTCTGAAATCAGATGGGCTTGAATGTCCTTCTTTTGTTGAACTTCCCCACATCTTTAGAGCTTAGCGGGGAAATTCAGAAGGTAGTAATATCACACCTCCAATGAATTATACACATAAGATGGAAGAGACTCGGTTATGCTGGTCATCCTACATTTTGTTTTTTTTAAATTAATTCTCTTCGCCATTGTGAATGATATTATGAAGCTTTTGGACATGTTGTGTTACACACTTGGTACGTATCCCGTGATGCCACAGTCATATCCAAGGAATGGTGTTTTCCGCCTAAGCCACGTTCTCAAAACGGTCTTATCTTGTGGATAAAAAAGACGCCGCTTTGAGGCACATACTTTAACAACGCATTTGAAATTATCGCAGTATATTTGCGCGAGATTTTGGGATTATACATAATATACCTAGTCCTGGGAACGTTGTAAGCTTACGATACCGTAATTTTGCGGAGAGTTTTAGAAAGAGGGCTTAATATCTCTTGCATCATTCCATTCTATGCTTTTAGAGATTGGTGCAATGCTTGGTAGCGTATATCGGGCTCAATTCGACTTCTGGTTGTTGCTGATTGCCGTTTTGGGAGAATAGCCGAGGACGGACAATTATTCTAGGGTTTGAAGTCTCCATCATTGCCATCGAATCCCATTGTGACATTACTTCAGGCTCGTCGAACAAAGACCCCCGGGACTGGCGAGGAACAGAAGTGTTGTAACAACTTGGAATCTGCTCAGTTATCCGCGAATTTCTCATGTAACACTAACCCTATAATCAGCTAAATGTCCAATGTAATGTACAGTACTCTCTTTTCTAAAGTTACTTGACCACATTAGGAAGGCTTGCGACCAAACATACGGTACAGTACTGCATCGCGTAAAACTAAACTTCGTGTATTCTTGACCAACGGATATATTCCCAGCTTCAGTATCGAAAAAGTGACAACTAGTACTGCCAGTACTATATCAAAGAATGAACTCGAACTCTCAAGTTAAATCCGGCTTTTTTGAAACTCATACCTTGCCAATCCTGTGAGATAATCGCAGGTGACTCCTATACTAGGACTTGGCCTTTTAGCGGTCGTAGACAACCGCAAGTATATGACTGTTCAGCTCGTCATAAATGTTGGAAGTAATCTTACTCCCAATGGTTTGACTCCAGCCGCTTTAACATTCAAGTCATGTTTCTCTTTGTGTTTCTTCAGTACAGAGGTTGCTCTGAAGAACCGCTATCCCCTGACTTTTTATCAAGATAAGGGTGTTTTCTGGAGCTTTTACGACTCCCGTATTTCTTTCCATTGTCGTATCTCTAATGCACCTATTTGCGTCACTTCAATACTTCAACACTTACAGTAGCACCCCACTCCAATAATACCCCTTAGAAATCAGCCTTTTATACCGCATAAAAGCTTTCACGCCACCCAAGATTTATAATTGCTTAAGGCGTTTATGATGAAATTCTCCTTTTCGCATACCTCGCATTTCAAACGGATTATCCAAAACTAAGGCTGCAACAGTGTGTCCGATTACCGTATATAATGGTTGGCAAGACTCTGCTCTCTTGACATATAAAGTCTCTTTCATCCGTTGATAGATACCATTATGTAGCTGTAAAGTTTCAACTTACTAACCAGACAAATTCTCTTCCGATCAAGTTGACTTTCAACTACTTGAGAGCTATAGATAAGGTTCAAGCACCCATCTGAACAGTTAAAAAGATGAGGCTGATGTATTCATCTAGTGCGAGGATTTAGCCCTCATTAAGAATCAAGAGTGATATGACAAGAGAAGAGGTGATAACCCAAAACTGCATAGGATAGACCAAACCTGGAGCTGATTTCATACTCCGTAATCATGAACCAAACAAAGTGACTCGTCCGCCATTGAGTCACTTATTAGTCACACATATATGCCTTCCTCGCTTATTTTAGGGCCAGTCTGAGTTATGAATTTCATACCAGGTAAACATACTTCAGAGTATAGAGTAAGAGTAAAGTATGTTGAGAATGTGAATCCGCAAGAACTCTCCTACTTGTAGAGAAGAAGAAAATGCGTCATAGTAACGGACCCTCCCCTCCCTACTATTCACCCACCACCAGGATTGGTGCTTCGCCAATTATTTTTAGTGGCCGACGTTACTCCGAAGCCATGACTGGCCACTTCCTGGCTATGTGGGCTCCACAGGCTCACACTTCCCACAATTCGCGTCACACACGCAGATAAAGAAAAAGGTTCCATTTGGTTGTGCGCTTTCGTTTTTCCGACTCGATTCCGTATCGCGCATACGGCATACGACGATACAGATACCTCAGCACATCTGCATCCAGGCTTTGAAGCGTCTGCCACCGCCAACATGAGTGATGCCCAGGCCAACGAGGCCGAGAAGAACATTGAGATCTGGAAGGTGAAGAAACTCATCCGGCGCCTGGAAGCTGCCCGAGGAAATGGAACTTCCATGATTTCCCTGATCATTCGTGCGTGTCCTCCTCAAGCCTCCAACGTGGCTGTATGCGCTGCGTGCTAACCTTTCTTCCAGCCCCAAAGGATCAAGTCTCGCGAGCAGCGAAGATGTTGGCTGAAGAATACGTGCGTTTACCCCTCCCCTCCACTCGGTGGAGTCCACCTGCTGACCGTAATAGGGTACTGCCTCGAACATCAAGTCCCGTGTTAATCGACAATCCGTCCTGTCTGCCATCACTTCGACCCAGCAGAGACTCAAGCTATACAACAAGGTGCCACCAAATGGCTTGGTTGTCTACTGTGGTGAAATCTTGACCTCGGAGGGCAAGGAAAGAAAGGTCAATATCGATTTCGAGCCCTTCAAGCCGATCAATACCTCCCTCTACCTTTGCGACAACAAATTCCATACCGAGGCCCTGGCTGAACTCTTGGAGTCAGACCAGAAATTTGGTTTCATTATTATGGATGGTAACGGAGCTCTGTTCGGCACCCTCAGCGGAAACACGCGCGATGTTGTTCACAAATTCTCGGTCGATCTCCCCAAGAAGCACGGTCGTGGTGGACAATCTGCCCTCCGTTTCGCACGTCTTCGTGAGGAAAAGCGTCACAATTATGTCCGCAAGGTTGCTGAATTGGCTGTCCAAAACTTCATTACGGCTGACAAGGTTAACGTGGCCGGTATTATCCTTGCTGGTTCAGCTGATTTCAAGAACGACTTGAACCAATCTGATCTTTTTGACAATCGTCTTCAAACCAAAGTCATTAAGGTTGTCGACGTATCATACGGTGGTGAAAACGGATTCAACCAAGCCATCGAACTCTCCGCTGAAACCTTGAGCAATGTCAAATTCATCCAGGAGAAGAAACTCATCGGAAAGTATTTTGATGAGATCAGTCAAGACACTGGTCGTATTTGCTATGGTGTTGAAGATACATTAAAGGCACTCGAACTAGGTGCTGTGGAAATTCTGATTGTCTTTGAAAATCTTGAAATCAACCGCTGGACTCTCAAGGATGCCAGCGGGAACATTGTTGTTCTCCACACTACCAAGCAATCCGAGGCAGCCAACCGTGAACAATTTATGGACAAAGAAACCGGCCAGGAAATGGAAGTCGTCACCCAAGAGTCTTTCCTCGAGTGGATCGCTGAAAAGTACAAGGACTTTGGTGCGACCCTCGAGTTTGTTTCCGACCGTTCTAGTGAAGGAAACCAGTTCGTGAAGGGATTCGGAGGTATTGGAGGACTTCTTCGATACAAGGTCAATTTTGAGCAGTTGGCCGAAGTCGATGACGATGATGATTACTACGACGGTTCGTTCCCTCTTTAAATTTGTTTGACAAAAGACTTTGAAGACTAACGCCATACAGATTGACAGTTTGATGCCCTCGCATTGAGCGAGGGAACAACTCTAGAAGTCCCGTCAAGTCAAAGTCTGTCACCGAGCCCTCGCGCCGTGCAGCAGATTCCGAAGCAGCCCACATATGGTGCTAGGAAAGGCCCAGTAGCCCGCCCGAGCCCTCTTCGGTCAGTTATGACGGCCTCTTGAGTTGAGAACAACGCCAGCAGAGGTACGAGATCATCATCGATGACCAGTTGAAATGAATGCTAACATTAGTAGCAGCGAGGTAGTAAATCGATGATTATGCTCACCCTGAGTCGCTGCAGGAGAGAGGGGAAGTACGTGAGGATCGGGCAGATTACTTTTGTCAGAATTTACACTGTCTTTAAAATTTGCGGACTCTAAAAGATTCTTGACCAGAAAGAAGTCATGGCCTATAAACTTAGGCTAGGATGGAGAAATTGAACAACACTTTCTGATCATAAAAACAGTTATCTCTTGCGATGACCTCACCTGACTTGACCGGAGAGTGAATACCCAATCTAGAGCCTATTGCTGTGAATATTTGTTCTTGTACTTGGCCAATTAAACAAAGTGCCTGAAACTGCCAGCAAAGTCCACCAGATTCCAAGATTCGAGAATAGTGCCATGAACAATCTACAATTGCTCTTTCAGGGGGACTTACCGGTAAATCCGTTGGCATATTACCGTGAACGTGGCTGTTATTTACCCCTGAAGCATTGTGAAAGCTAGTGATATCGACTGCTTAGTAGAGTGTTAGTGAAAGGTTCATGAAAATGCTTAGTATGAATTGGTTGCATATAGATTTTGAGGGGGTAATCTTGCTGTAGCTACTGTAGAAGTGAGGCGAGAAGTAGGTTTAAAGAAGCGCGATTGGGAAAGTAGAAAACAAACGTCACGAGCTACGAAGGAAGGACGGAGGGAGGACCTTCCATGGAGTAGTAATGAATGCTTTTGTATACAACGCTCAATGTCAAAATAAATATATCACAAGTCTCAATCCTGATTCCTCAACTCCAAACTCCAAACTCCTTCCCATCCTTCAATCACCTTCTGCTTTCATCTTGCAAAGTACAGTACATGGAGTCAAAATTCGACTAGACAATCGCACCACCGCGCTTCCCGGATTTGCCAAAGATGCTAAGAGCAGCGGTTACGGCGACCATCCCGAACATGAGCCAAATAAATGCGGTATCGGCTTGTACCATCCGACACCGACTCGTGACTTCATTCAAGATATCTTTGTTGGACGAGTCGTTGGTGAACTTGAGGATTGAGGGCCGGAAAAGGTTCGCGTGTTTGTTCAGATACGTATCGGCGTTTAGGCGGTCGTCGGAGCAGGATCCTACCCCGGTTTTGACTGCGAATGCCTGGATGCCAGTACGTTAGAGGATGAATGGAAGCGGGAATGGGGGAAAGGGCTTACGATTCCTCCTGCGGCGAAGAAAAATGCTGATAAGCCGTCGAGTGCGAGGATGATGATCCCTTGGATGGCTTCTACGAAACAAGCTGCTATGCCGATGAGTGACACTAGGAGTCCTAGAGCACCACAAAAGGCTCCGTAGGTTATTAGAGCGCTCTCAGGCATCTTGTCTTTAGTTCCTCCGAGGGAGGTGGGACCGAAGCCCGTGATGAGGGAGACTGAAAGTCCTAGGACTACGGCCGCGAAGATGAGCTGGAGAGTAGGATGTTAGTGATGGATCTTGGAGGGTAGAATGATGAAGAACTTACTTGAAAACCTCGGGCTGCGAGTGTGACAATCATGATGGGTGGGTATTAAGGGTGTTGATGTGTATATAAAACAATTTTCTTCGAGGGGATAAATGAAAATAATGTAATTCGGAGGAATAATGGACCACAACTTGAACACCTTCAGAAAAAAGAGAAACAAGAGACAGAGAAATAGTGGAAATCAAACGTATTATAACCCTCTCAACCCACCACCCAAAAGCAACAAGGTTGACTCACTGCCCCTCCATATCTCTAGATCGCCTACCAACCGAAGCGGATCTCCAGGCTGTGCTCCTCACTCACATCCAAATAGCAACACATCAGGCAACAAGACCCCAATTCAGTTCTCCAGAACCAATGATACATGGAGGAGCTTCACGTCAAAGGTCGGTAGGCAGTGAGCTCCAACATACCACCTGCAGCGTTACGGCGGCAGAGCAGCGGCAGGATGAGGGCACAGCGTTTCAGGGAATTGATTGCGGCCCTCATCCTCTTTGAGAGTCTTTGGAGCGGCGGTATGGTACTTGATTGACGCCTGAGGTGACATCGTGATGGGGTTCATATATCGTTGGGAGGTACTCGTACGAGTATTGTTTACCTCATGAAAGGGGGGGTTGCTGCCTACCGAGTTCCATTTATTTTCTCTGGAATCCCCGCAGGAGCTAACCACATGGAGATGGAACAAATAGCAGAGATTGTTATTACCTACCTCTCGAATGAAATTGGAAAATTGGTTTTGCTGAAGATAATGAAAAGAGGATGCACAGAGTTGAAACAAGTAAAGAAGCAAAGTGTTGTACAGAATTGACATGAAAATAAGGATGTAAGATTTTACGTGGGTGAGTAAGGTGGCTGTTAGTGACACTCCCCGCCAAAATGGCAAAACACGTTTTTGCAACTTTGCGCCCACGAATTATTAGATATTGATGCATCTACGCAACAACGAGCTGTTACATATGCGATAGCCTTTATATGTGAATGGCTAATTAGGGCTACCTACAGATAATAAAATTATATAAGTGCGACTAATGCGCGTGGTGTAGTCGGTCGATTTGTCGTTGAGCATATGCGGGACACCTGCGCGCATCTCACCGGGCAGCCCCGGGGCCGTAGACGACCACGACCCCGAACTTAGTCACGTGTCTATAGATAGATAGGTCTAAGTAACTCTCTAAATAAAGTACCTACCTAAATATTTAGTTAATATATAAGTAATTTTTATAATATTAGAATCTTTATTATATATTCTTATATAAATAAATAATAATAAAATATATTAAAAATAAATTATATAAGTTAAAATATAATAAAATAATAAACTAAAAACTTAAGAACTTAAAGTAGAGCTAGCTAATATAGGTGTATATAGTATAACCTAATATCGTACTAGTAGTACTTACCTATATAAAGAGTAAATACTAGGTACTTATAATTAGTATATACCCCCGAGTAGTTAATAGTTTAGTATTAGAACAAAGGGATACGCTATGTCCGAATCGGGCCTAGCGCTACGCCAAGGCGCCACTCCCGGCGCCGGGTCTTAGCCCTCTAACGTTACCCTATAAGATACTTTTTCGAGGATTTTAGGCCCTTAAATAATTAATATAACTATATTATATAATAAATTCTTATTATAGTTAGTTAAATTAAGTAATTAAATATATATCGAATATACTAAAAATCGTCTAAATCCGACGTTGTTTTATAAAGTAATTATAGTCTAAGTAAACCTAGGGTAAATACGTTATATAGCTACTACTAGCTAAGGTATAACTTACTATACTAAGCGAGGCTATACGCTACTTAATCCTATAATAGTAAAAGTAAACTAAATAAATTATAGAGTAGATAAATCGATTCCTTAGATCTTAAGGAGTATTTTAATATAAAAACTAGCCTAATAAGATATGTTTTTATAGTATAGTTATTACTTAAAGATATTATATTTATAACAGGGTAAGTAAAGCTATAGTACTAAGGCCTAGTACTTAAATCGTTTATAAAATATCTATACTATAACGCTTAATACTAAATAAAAACTTAAATAAGTACTTAGAAATCCGAATTAAATAGTAATTAATTAATCTATATAAAAAAAAGTAGGAGAAAGGCTTATATTATAATATAGATAAGTAGTCTTTCTAGCCTTTAATTTTAAGAAAGTAGAAGGTACTAAAATATAATATATATCTAAAACAACTATATTCTATTAATACTACGCTATTCTACGCTATTAAACTATTAAATACTAGGTTAGAAGTATACTTACTATTTATATAGTCTCCTATATAAAAAGTACTATAGTTTAGACTTAAAGGGCTTCCTACCCTGCCGGTTAATAGTTTAGATTTTATAGTAGTAGCTAGTATAGACTATTAAACTACCCCTGTATTCTTAATAACTACTATCCTTAAATATATATAAAAAGTGTTAAAAGAGACTCTTTTTATAAAGGAGAAACAAGTGTTTTATACTTCTATTATTCTTAGATTATTATACTAATTCCTTAGTATATAGTATAGATAAGCCTATATTAAATAGTATAGTTATAGTTAAGGGGTTCTAAAATTAAGAGACTTTTATATAGAACTAGCGTACTTAGCTATATAGGATATATATTAACTTAAAATTAATTTATAAGAGAATAGATTATATTATCTAAGTTTTAAATACTATTTAGAAAGTTTAATTAAGATAAAAGTATTATATATATATTCTATCTATTTATATCTATCCTAAGGAGTATTTATACTATATAGTAAGCGATATTTATAAGTAATTATATACAAGTTATCTATAATATATAACTTTCTCTTCTTTAAATATATATATTTAGACTCGAATTTAGGATCCTTATAAGCTTTTACTACTAAACCTTTATCTACTTATTACTACTCTTCCTTAATACGCTTATATATTAAAGTAACAAGTACTATATAACCTTACTTACCCCTAAACCGAGTCTAAAAAGCCTTCTAGTCTTACTTATAAATATTATTCTATATAAAGAAGGCTAGCTAATTAAAATATATTAGTAAGGATAAGTATATAGATTAGCTAGGATTCGCTTACTCTCTAATTACTAATCTTCTACTTCTAAGGTATATAAATATCTTTATATAATAATAAGAGAATATACTACTAGTACTTTAAAGGGATAAGAACTCCTTATACTTTAAGAACCGTACTCCTACCCTTCTAATCCCGAATTACGGCCTTAATATCTTTATAAACTATCGCGGACTTAATTACTAACTTGTCCTAAATAACCTTTTCTAAGCTAAATTCTAGTATATCTATTATTAGCTTAGCCTTCTAAGTTTTAGAGGCGTTCGCTATTGTTTACTCGAATACTAGCAGTAGGATTAAGGGATAACTAAGGACGTTTATACTAGCCTTATAAGTAACCCTTTAAGCTACTAAACTCTTAGAATTATAAGAATAAGGACTCGATATAAATATATAGTATTAAGTAGTTTTATACTCTATAAATATAGTATAAGAGTACTTATACTTAAGGGTATAAGTAAGTTCTAAGGAGCTAGACAGGTAATATCTCCTATTACCTCCTAGGGCTACTAAAATTATACCTTATTATATAATAAAAGTATTAGCTACTTCCTTTTAAATAAACTCCTCTACCTCCTTCTTTATTCTACCCCCCCTAGCCTTCTCTATATCTTACTTAGCCTAGGTATATATCTCTTAAGCTCTCTATATAGTAATATATAGGTAATATTAGAAGGAAGATATCCTCCCCTACTATATAAATACCTAGGCCTTATAAATTAGGCTAAAACGTACTTTAGGATATTAAGTATTAATATTAGCCTTACCTAGTTATAAAGAACAAATAGTAGTAGAGGATTTATTAGCAGGTAAAGAATAAGCGAGTTCTTAAGTAAGGTAAGTACTCTCCTTCTCTTTTCTTACTCTTTTTAATAGTATATTAGTAAAATTAAGCTATAAAAAATAGATCTCTAGTAATAAGGTTGTTTAAAGCTAAATTAGAGTATAGCNTAAGGTGTTATAGTATTATAGTATTATAGTATAAGCTAAATACCTCGGAGTTTAAGAGGCTCTAGTATATAGCGGTACAAGGGCCTAATTAGTATTCCTTAAAATCCTCCCTATCTTTATAAAGGAATTTAATTATTATAATATTCTTTTAGATATTATATTTAGTTATTTCTTATACTTTACCTTATCTTCTTATTTATCTTATTTTTTTCCGGGTTCTATATCTATTACTTTATATCTTATATACTAAATATAATAGATATAACTTTTTCTAAAGAATAGCTTAACCTTAATTTTGTTAATAAGGAGGTAATTAAAGAGGACCTTAATTAAGCTTAATTTAAACTTAATTTAATAAGTAAAAGGTTTCTAGAGTACCTAGGTATAAAGGGTAATAATAATAACAAGAGTAATAACAAGCTTAATAGCCCCTCTAGGAAAAGATAAGCTAGGGCTAATAATATTTCAAAGGATACTATTATAAAGGCTACTTGTTAGTAATATAAGTAGTTAGACTTTTAAATTATCTCCTTTTACTTTTGTTTTATTACTAATTAGTTATACTATACTTATAGTACTTACCTTAATTTTAGAGCCTATATTACTAATAAGGGTAAACAGTATAAATTTAGGAACCCTATAAAAGAGATACCTATTCTAATTATTAATTAGCTTAGAATAAGGTATAAATCAAAGGAGAATAAGGGAGCTAGAGAGTTCTAGTCTTAGGTATAAAAGATATAAGTGGCTCTCTTATAGATATTTAACGTTAAATACTATAAGGGTAGAGTTCTATAATAAAAGACCTTACTAACGTTATAGTACGGTAACCCTTATATATCTACTACTATAAGTACTTATATAAATGTATTATCTAAAAAAAAGGTATTCCGAGTATTTATTTTAGTCTATAGTCCCCCTTTACCTCTAGGCGTATAGCGCTAATACTTATACTTTATATAGTAACTACTTTTATAATTTTAGAGGCTAACCTCTTTATATAGATTAAATTAGGTAAGGTCTCGAAGAGTGTATAATAGATAATAGTAGAGAAGTTAAAGATACTCTATAATATTAATACTTTAATAGAATTAAAAGACTTTACTAAATTAGATAGTAGTATTATACTATAAAGTCGCTAGGGTAGTTCTAGCTAGTAGCGTATATATATATTTGTCTTACGCCGCTAGGCGTATAGCCTACCCTAAGGGTATATAGAACTTCTACTAATCTAAACTCTAGCTATTACTAACTAGCTCTATAGGTCTTACCTGTCTTCTTCTATTTAGTAGCTATCGTATACTAGGTACAGGGCTTATCTGCCTACTTAGTAGCTAAGAATAAATTCCCGGGTAATAGTTAGGGCTTAACTAATAAAGCGTAGGGATAAAGAAAGAAAGAAATAAACAAATAACGATTAGAGCCTAGTATTATAGGAACCTTAGAGATAGTAGTACCTCTTCCTAGGGTACGGCCTCCCTTATAGTACCCTCTACTTACTTAACGTATCCGATAACCCTTCCGCCTATTAATCCTCTCTCCTTTCCCTCTTAAGCTTAAGAGCTAGTTAATACTTACTAAGATAGTTAAGTAAGAGTAGCTAGGTAATTATTACTAGGGCTCTTCCCCTACTACGTAGGGCGCCTCTAATATCCTCGAGGCTAGTAGCCTTCTATCTATCTAGGTCTCTCTAGAGCCTAGCGTAGTTGTCTTATAGCTTAAGGTAGTAGAGTATAAGGTAACTAATATTCTTAGTCTCGAGGCTATACCTATAGTATAGGGTAAGTTAGTCTAGGACTCTTTTATTAAATAGGAACTCCCTAAGGCCTATCTTTCCTATCCTTACCTAGATTAGTAGAGAGCTCTTCGCTTTCGGGAGGTTCCTATCTAGTTCTTAGGGTTACTAGTTACTATTAAGGATATTAATATTATTAGTAGCTTCTAGTTACCTTCTAGGGTAGAGTTCTCTTATCTATTAATAGTTAGCCTAGATCCTTATAGCCTAGTCTCTTATAGCTACTTCCTTCTTATTAATAGACGCCTCCCCTCTCTTAAGCTAATCTCTAAGCTAACTATCTCTTACTTCGGCTAACTAGGGTATTAGTAGTTATACTAGTACTAGTCTCCCTCTCCTTTCTCTAAGAAGCCTCCTCTAGATCTTCTTATATATATCCCTAATAACCTTACCTACTAAGAGGTTCTAGTATACTTTCTTAAATTTAGTAACCCTACTATTTAGGTATAGGTTAATAGGGGTATAGTCCCCTTCGACCTCGAGATCTCTAATAGCTATTACCCTATAGGCTCCTATAATAACTTAAAGGCACTTGTTCTAGTAAGGCGAAAGGGTCTTTATTATACCCTTAGTCTTTCTATCTCTCCTAGTTTAGTAGTACTATACTAATACTCTATATACTATTATACTATATATAACTACTATATATACCTAGTAAGACCTATTAANTATCTTTACTAAAAGTCTAGTAAGAGCGAATATCTAAGTAGCTAGTTTCTTATAGATAGCTTCTCTATAGGCTTTCTAGTTTAGTTTCTTATTAAGCTATACTCTAAAGAATCTAGCGCTCTCCTTAGGGGCTAGGGTAGCCGATCTAAACTAGACTATCTCTAGATAGGCCCTTCTTATCTTTATAAAGTAGATTAGTTTACTTTTCTCTAGTCTAAAGGCTATACCCCTCTTACTAGCCTACTCCTAATAGATCTTCTATCCTTCCTTAAGTATTCTTATATTATTCTCTATACTAGTTAAGATAGCTAGTAGGTTTATATTATCTAAG
>LT855408.1:2464179-2506803 GCA_900184765.1 Hymenoscyphus fraxineus
CAAAGTTATTAAATCGTTAAGTTATTAATACTACGAAAAGTCTTCGCGTACTTAAATAACTATCCTAGAATAGCCTTAAATTACTAAATTAGGTAACTTACTATTATCCTAAGTATTAAATATAGTATTCGAACGCTCTTCTATACTAAGAAGTATCTCTACCTTAAAATTAGGCCTAAATTAATCTTTTAATAATAATAAAATTATATTATAATAGTCCTTCGTAAGTCTGTTTAGCGTATTATTAAGATTCTTTTAAAGTTAGTAAAAAGCCTCTAAAATTTAGAGGGAAAAGGTACTTACTCTACCTAGGAATCCTTATTATATAAGATAAGCCTTGAGAAAAGCCTACTTATAATTATAACTATACTATAAGACGTCCTCCTTTAAAAGTATATTATTATAGGTCTCCGTCTACTAAAAGTTAGTAAAAAGCCTCTGAAATTTAGAGGTAATTAGCTTATAGGGTTAATTATTATAATATAGCTATAATAATAAGAATAGTATTTAGTAGTACCGTTAGCTCGCTAAGTAACGCCGTCTATATTTATTTAAAATATATCGCGCCTAAAAATAGGTATTAGTATATAATTTAGTAATAAAAAGTATATTATAGGATATACTATAAACGCTTAGTAGGGTCTAGATCGTCGTATACTGGGAGACTATTAGAGGAGCGTTTACCGTTCTAGCGCGCGCGCTAGGCTTATAATCGTAATCTAAATAAGAGATATTAATTAGTATATATAATTCGAGTGTTTTTAGAGCTTTCGAGAGCCTCTAGAGGGTCCTAGAGTAGTAGGGTAGAGTAGTAGAAAAGTAAGGTTTAGATATAATAAATAGAGGTACTTACTCTTTAGAGCGTAACTTTAACTTATCCTAATCCTATTCTACTATAACGTTACTATTAGGCTAGGTAAACTTCTAAGGTATAATTACGTAATTAAAGCTATTTAGAAGACGAAAAAAGGGCGTTCCGCGACCGGAGTCGCGATTATAGTAGTGTTATTATATGGGGAGGAAGTGAGGGTATTACAAGGGTACGTACTTAGAGGGGTGGTAGGGGATCACGTGATTTCCTAATCGGGCCTAGGGCGCGGCGCCAGGTCTTAGCCGAGGTCTTAGTACCTAGTACTACCTAATAAACCGTTAAGTACACGGTAGAATTATATTTTATACGAGGCCAGACGGGCTCGCAGGCTCGCCCTCGACCTCTTATTACGTCTAATAAACTCTTTATAAGTTAATTAAATATATATATTATTTAATTATTTAATTATTAATAAATAGTTTTATAAACACGGTTGCGAGCACGCCTCGCCAGCTACGCTGGCTCGTGCGAACTCGCCGGCGTTCAATTAGATATCTTAGCTAAGGTTTTGTACTTTAATAATAATAAGTTATTTAATAAAGAGTTAAATACTAAGGAAAAGGCGTACTTGCGAGGCGGATCACGTGGCACGGCTCGAAGCGACACACCCCTGCTACCCCACCAAAAATCTACGGTCGCACTTGTACGTACGTCCACACCCTGCTAGCTACAAATATCGTAATAGCATCGCGAGAACACTGGAACAGAGCCTGAATACTTAGTGTATTTATGCTCGATTAATGTGTCTCTTAAATACGATTCTAGCTCGATGCGGGCGCGAGAGTAGTAGTAGTAGTAGTAGTGGTCGTGGTTTTGGTGTTCCTGGTCCGTGCGCGTGGGCCTTGGCACTACCGTTCCTACCCCTACTCCTATACTCTTCTATTCTACTATTCTAGCTATATAGTTGTAATAAGTACTTTAATTAAAGCTTAATCGCCTAAAATAGTAAAAGAAGCTAATAATATATATATTTAAAATATAACTCTAGCTAAATAGAAGTATATAAGTAAGTAGTTAATTAACTAAGTATTAATAGAATTAATATATATATATATATTAGTAATATAAATTTATTATAGTAAATTAAAGCTAATAATAGACTATAAAGCCTCTAGAAGGTTATAATTATCTCCCCTAGAATTAAGTAAAAGACCTCTTCTTTTATATTCTTCTAGAGATATATAATATTAATTTAATAAAACTAATTAATATATTTCTTTATTTTATTATTTATTATAATTAAATAAAGTAAGTATTTTATTTTACTAAAAGTTAATTTATTAGAGTTTACTTTTAAAGTATAACCTTTTATATAAACTTAAAAAAAGCTTCTAGTTAATTTTAAAGGTTAGTAATATATTAGTTAAATATAACGAATTATAAGTATTATAATAAAGAGACCTTTCTAAAGTACTTAAGAGATATAATAAAAGTATATATTATATTCTATTAAATCTAATAGATATTTAAATACTAATAAAAGTATTTAAATTATTTATAAAATATATATAAAAGTATATCTAATTTTATATAAAGAAGTAGTTAGTTATATTTATAAATTACTATTATTAATATATTATTCTAATAAGGAAATATAATACTAAATAAGTAAGAATATTTATATAAGAATTATAAATACTTACTTTATTTAAATATAAGTAATAATAAAGTTAAAGGGATATATTAACTACTAATTAAGTTTTAAACTAATAATTCTCTTTATAACTATTTATAGTTTATATAGTACTTATAATCTAAATCTATAAATTAAATTTTAACTTATAAGAAATCTATTATTTAAAACCCTTAGTTTAAGGTAAAGCTTATAGCTTAAACCTAATCTATTATAATACTTTTATTATTATAAAGATTTAATTTTTATATCTCGAATCCTTAATAGAAATAAGTACTAATTTACCTTTTTATAAAGTATATATAAACCTACTCTCTTTAGAGTTAATTTATACCCTTATAATAATAAGCTATTATATAAACAATTAAATAATATAGTTTTATTATCTTACTATATATAAATATTATAATACTTTTAAAAAATACTTAGAATATAGCTTAAATACTTAGATATTTAATACTATATTTAGAAACGTTTTAGATATAATTCTAGTTATATATAAACCTAAGTACCTTAGTACTATTATATTTCTTATTAAATACTATACTATTATTATATCTTTCTAGTTATATAGTACTAATAATTATTAATAAAATAAAGTAGTTTAATAAATATAAGGCTAATAAAAACGTAAACCTTTAATTAATTATAAGTTTATTTCTTATAAGTTAAAGACTTTATTTTAAGGTTTTTATTTAATATAAACCTAGCTAATTATATATAAGAACTTAGTAGCTACTAAGTTATATAACTATAACTACTATTATATAATTATACTTTAAAAGTTATAATATTCTTTATTAAATATTAGTATTTTATCTTTTAAATATCTTTATTTTAGTTCTCTAGTATATCTAATATTCCTTATTATAATATAGAATTATAATTAGTATATATTAATCTCTAATTAATTTAACCTTTACTATATATATTATATTATATAGTAGATTATATATAGTACTTTACTTCCTTTATAGTAGAGGTTTATTAGGTATTAGTTAAGGGATATACGCGCTAGCTTATATAAACTTATAATTCCTTTTATTTTATTCTATAAACTTTTAACTAAAGATAATTCCTTCTTTTATAATTACTTTACTCCTTTCTTTATACTTCTAGAACTTATTATAACCTATACTATAATAAAGAATAAAATAATTTATATATTATAAGTATATTCTAAATTCTAAATTTATATTATATCTATTTCTTTAATTTCTATTTAATATAAAAAGACCTTAATATCTTATAAACTTTAAATAAAGTACTAAGTAAGAAATACTTATATTATATAAGTTATATTATAAGTAATAATTATTTCTATATATTATTTAAACTTATATATTACTTTAAAGTAAGAGATATTCTAGTTAAATACCTTAAGTAAGGTCTAGATTCTATATAATATTATATCTAGATTATAAATATCTATTAAGTAGGTTTTAAACTAATTGTTTCCTTTATATTTTAAAGTTAAATATAAGGTTTTAACTTATAATAAACCTTTCTAAGAAAAGATATTATTTAAAGTAAAGTATTTACTTATTAATATATTTTGAATAATATCTATTTTTAACTCCTTATATATATTTAAATTATAGAACCTTTAAATTAAATTCTATCTAGTTTTATTCTTATATTTTAATAGAAATTTAATTCTTATATCTTAGATCTCTAAAAGAAATAAGTATTAATTTATCTTTATATAAAGGATTTATATAATAGTACTTTAGCTTCGCTAGTATATATAAGCTCCCTCTCTTTAGAGTTAATATATATCTTAGTAAAGGCTTTCTATTATAATAATAATAAGTTATTTAATTTAAACTTAAATACTTAGAGATATATATATATAGGTAATTAATTATATAATATATATTTAAGTAATCTACTTTTCTTACTATATTTAAATCTATAGTTAAACATTATAGCTTATAATCTACTATATATAAATACTATTATAGTATTAGAAAACCCTTAGAATATATTTTAAATATTTTATTTATAAACGTTTTAAATATATTTCTTATAGTTTAAAGTAAACCTAGGTAGGTAGTTATATATAAATACTCGGTAACTACTATTATATAATAGCGGTTTAAACTTTATAACCTTCTTTATTATATATTAGTATTTTATCTTTTAAATATTATTTTCTTAGCTCTTTAGTATATATACTATTCCTTTATTATAGCCTATAATAATAACTAATATATACTAATCGCTAGTTAATATAACCTTTATAATAAGTATTATAAATATAATCTAAATTATAAAATTATATTATATTTATTTATCTAATTTATATTAAATATAAAAAGGGTTTTAATATTCTATAAGCCTTAACTTAAATACTAAGTAAGAAAAACTTTAATTACTTCGGCTTATATTATAACTAATTCTTACTTTTATATATATATATATTTATTAAGCTTATATAATACTTTAGGTAATTTAAATAATATATTAGTTTAAAGTAAAAGAAACTTTAATTATATAATATAGATAAGGTTTAGATTATATATATATTAAATAATAAAGCTACTAAATATTAAACTTATTAAAGAATAGAATAATAGATAAGGGAACTATACTTATATATCTTTTACTCTATAGTAATTATACTATTAATTTAATAAAGAATACTTTAATTTTAAACTTCTAGTTAAACTCTAAATAATAGTCTTAATTAAATAAATATATTTTTAAAGCTCTAGTAAGTTAGTAATATAAATACCTATATAAAACCTATAGCTAAATAAGTTAAAATACTTAATTAGAAGGTCTTAAGTAAAATTATATATTTAATTCTTTATAAATAAGAAGAAATAGTTTATTCTAGTTAAATAAACTTATAAACTAATTCTTAGTCTCTTATTATATCTAATAGTTTCTTTATAAGTACTTCTAAAATATATATATTAGTAAACTCTAAACTAATCTTCTTAGTAATTAAAGCTTTAAATTTAGTCTTTATTTAAAGTAAATAATCTATTTTATAACTTTTATATATAATTAAGCGTTTAATTTAGATCTTTCTTTTAAGATTACTTTAAATAAAGATTCTATATTACTAAATATTTATTTATTATAGTTAAGTTTTAAAATATAAGCTTTTATATAAACTTAGAACAAAGGTTCTAGTTAATTTTATAAGTTATTAATAGATTATATATAGATTATATATAAAGGTTTAATTATTTTTATATAAAATAATAATTAGTAATATTTTTACTTATATATTATTTAATTAAGTAGAGGTAGCGCTTTATAAGTAAGAATATATATATATATATTATATAAATAATAATATAATTAAAAAGATATATTAACTACTAACTAAATTTTAAACTAATTATTCTTATTATAAGTTCTTATATTTTATATATAATTTATAATCTAAATCTATATATAAAGGTTTAACTTATAATAAAGCTATTATTTAGAACTTCTTTTTATAAAGTAAAGTCTTTATTTAAAGTAGATAGTTTATATTATAATATATTAAATATAATATTTATTTATAACTCTTTATATATATTTAAACTATAATACCTTTAACTTAAATCTAATCTAGTATAACCTCTTAGTTTAATAGAGATTTAATTCTATATCTTAGATCTCTATAAGAAACAATTACTAATTTATCCCTTTATAAAATATTTATAGAATAGTACTTTACCTTTATTACTATATAGAAACTCTCTATCTTTAAAGGTAAAGAATATTATTAAAAGAGCTTTTATTATATATTCTTTTAACCTAGAAATATATAATATTAATTTAATAATTAATATATTTCTTTATTATATATTTAGTATTTAATTTAGTTTAATATTATCTTATTTTAATATAGATTTATTCTTTATCTCTCGAAAACGCTTATACTAAGACTATATTATATTATTATATATTATCTAATAAAGAAAGTATTTTATTTTACTAAGAGATTATTTATTAAAGTTAAACTTTAAAGTATAAGCTTTTATATAAACTTAAGTAGCTTAGGATTAAGTAATTAGCTAAATATAGTTATAATATATTAATAATATATTAATATATTAATATATTATAAAGGAATATAAATATTATAATAGAAAGACCCTTTAAGTATACTTTATAAATATAGTTAAATTATATATATTATATTCTATTAAATTCTATAGATATATAAATACTAATTAGGTTTTTATATTATTTTCGTATAAAATAATATTTAGCTAGTTATAGTAGTAAATTAGTATTCTTTTTATATTATAAAAGATATACTCTACTAAATTATAAGTAATAGAATAACTAAAAGTATATATTAATAATAATTAAATCTTAAATTAATTATTTCCTTAAGTACCTTAGTATTATTATACTTCTTATTAAATATTTTACTATTATTCTATTACTCTAACTATCTAGTATTAATTATAATTATATCTCTTATAAATTAAAGTTTTTACTTTAAACTCTTTATTTAAAGTAAACCTAGTCGGTTATATATAGGAACTTAGTAGTTATTAAGTTATATAACTATAACTACTATTATTTAATTATCCTTTAAACGTTATTACCCTCTTTATTATATATTAGTATTTTATCTTTTTAATATCTTTTTCTTAGTTCTCTAGTATATCTACTATTCCTTTATTATAACCTATAATTTAAATTAGTATATACTAATTTCTAGTTTATATATAATATAATATAATCCTTTAATTTTAATATAAATATATTTATTATTCCGCTCTTATATTATAATTAGCTTATATAACCTTTCCTATAAATATTATAATTCTTAATTATATATATCTATTCTATTTATACTTAAAATAAAAAGGTTTTAATATTATATAAGCTTTAAATAAAATACTACTTAGTAAGAAAGAAAGAATTATTTCTAGTTATATTATAAGTAATATATACTTATATATATTATTTAAGCTTATATAATACATTAAGTAATTAAATTAGAATATTAGTTTAAAGTAAAAGAGATTCTAACTATATCTCTTAAGTAAGATCTAGATTATATAAGTTTATTATATCTAATATATATATCTTAACCTATAAAGGTATTAAATTCTATATCTCTTAAAGAAAGAAAAAATATATAAAGGAACTATATTTTATTTAAATATTATTAAATACTTCTTCTTTATTTATTAAAGATTATATTTCTTAACTAATAATATAAATACCTTATTTAGTTTAAGTTTACTAAATTTCCTAGCTTTATATCTTTACTCTTATATCTTTAATTATATAGTTCTTTACTTTATAATTATTATTATTATTATATTAATTTAATAAAATAGTTTATAACTCTAGTTATATTCTAAATAATAGCTTTAACTAAATAAGTATCTTTTTAAAGTTATATTAAAATGTTAGGGAATATAAATACTCTTATAAGACTTATAGTTAAGTAAGTTAATTCTATATAATTAAATATATATAATTCTTTATATTTAAGAAAGAATAGTTTATTCTAGTTAAAAAAAACTTATAAACGAATCCTTAATCTCTTATTTATTTATAATAGTTTCTTTATAATTATATTTAATATATATATTAAGAAACTCTAAACTAATCTTTTAAATAATTATATACTTAAATTAAGCCTTTATTCTAAACCCTTTATTTAAGGTAAAGTCTATACTTTAAATATATCTTTTATTTTATATTAATTAAAGCTAATAAATAAATAAGGAAATTATATTAAGATATTAATATAAAGATAATTAAATATATATATATAAAGTAACTTCTTATAAGATAACTATTATTTAATAATAGTAATTAATACTAAGACTATATATAAGTATATTTAAGTACTATATACTTTATAATAAAAAGGATAAAGTTATAACTTTAGAATATATATAAACTAAGTTCTTAATATTAAAATTAAATAAAACAAAGTCTTATATTTAGATTTTTAATTAAAGAAGTATATAAAATAAAGATATTATTTTAAAGCTTTTATTTAAAGTTATACCTTCTATACTTTATATATAAGATATAATTTATAATCTATATTTTAAATAGTTAAACTATTTAAGTATAGTTTAGTCTAGCTTATTTTAGTATATCTTATATTAAATAAGTAGTAGTTAAAGTTATTTAAATACTTAGTTTATTAAACTAAATAGATTTAATAACTACTATAGTTTTAAGTAAGTATATAATATATCTTATTAAAGTATTAAGGAAATAGAAAAATATAGTTTATATTTATTAGTTTAACTTATTATTAGATATAAAATATAATATAAGAATAGACTAAACCTTAGTATTAAACTATTCTTATTATATTATATATATTAATATCGATTAAAGCTAGTAGGCTAGAGTACTCTATTATATAGTAGTACTAAGCCCTATCCCTATATAATCGAGTAAATATACCTAATTATATTATAATAATAATATTTTAATATATAGTCTTTTTTAATTTAAATAAAGTTTTCTCTTTTCTAGGAATAACCTAGTATATTATTACTTATTATAATTTAAATATAATAGAGTTTAATATATATAGTTTTAAATATTATTAATCTTTAGATTTCTAAGCTTTTATTAAATAAAGTAAAATCTAAAATATAAACGAACTATTATTATTATATATAATATTCTTTTATTCTTTTTAAATAGCTCCTTTATTATATAGTACTCTACTTCCTATATAGTAGACTACTTTTAGATATTAGCTAATAAGTATACGCGCTAGCTTATATAAACCTATACCCTCTTTTATTTAATTAAAAAGAAAGCTTAGAACGTAATATAACTACCTCTTTTATAATTACTTTAATTCCTTATTTCTATTCCTAGAACTCCTTATAGTTATAGTTATAATTAGATACCTATAATATAAGTTTATTTCTTTATTAATTATATTTATATTTAATAAATATTTAATAAGTCTTTATATAATTATATTAATAGGTCTTCTAATTAAGTCTTATATAATAAAAGAAAACTATTTTAATAGGTACTTTACTATTTATTTATAGAGTCTTTATAGTAAACTTTAGTTTAATTCTTTTCTTTTAATAGAGATTTAATCCTTATATATTAAATCTAGAAAAAGAATAATTACTACTTTAGCTTCGTTAGTATATATAAACTCCTTCTCTATTATATTAATATATATATATAAAGGTTTTATACTAAGATTTTATACTAATAATAATAATAATAATAATAATAAGTAGTTATAAAATTATAACTTTAATACTAAGAAAACGATATAAAGGTAAATAATTATATAAAAAGGGTTTAAGTAATAAACCTTTATTTAAAACTTAGTCTCTTTCTATTTTATACCTTATATATTAATAATAAGTTAAATAAATACTTTTAGAATTCTATTCCTTTTAATAGCTCCTTTAGAAATAAGTTTATAGTTTAAGCTTAATACTTTATTATTTATATTTATAATTAATACTCTTTTAATAAAGTCTTTATATAATTATACTAATAAGTCCTTTATTAAGTCTTAAATTATTAAAGTAAACTACTTTACTAAGTACTTTTATAATTTCTTTATAAAGTCTTTATAGTATTCTACTAATTAGTTCTTAAGTTATTAAATTAAACTTTAATAATAATATTTAAAATAGTTATATAATAGTAGTTATAAAGTCTTTAGAAACAAAATAAGCTAGGTAGTTTAATTAGTTATTTATTATATTTATTTGCTTTATATTATATAGCTTATATATAATACTTTATAATCTATTATAATACGTTTGTTTTAAATATAAACTTTTTCCTTATTTCTTTTAAAGACTCTTTTATTAAGATTATTTAATCTACTTCTCTATTAGTAGAGCTCTATAAGTGTTTAGCCGAGGTGTATACGCGCTAGTACTATATAAACTTATACTTTTCTTTTAATTAAATAAGCTTTATATTTTATTTAAACCTTTTTTCTATATTTAAAGTACTTCCTATATCCCTATAAACCTATTACTCTTTTACCTACTCTTTTTCGGCCTACTATAGGGTAACTTATATTTATAATATATATATATATCTATATATATTGTTTAATTAGATTCTTAATAATTAAAAAAAACTAATTTAAAGTACTAAGCTATTTTATACACATAGTAGTAGGGCGTTTATTATAGCGTTATAGGCCTTAGGTTACCCTAGTTTAAGTTAATATATATCTTGGTTAAGACTTTATACCTTAATAATAATAAGTTATTTAATTAAGACTTTAATACTAAGGAAAAAGGCGTACCTGCGAGGCGGATCACGTGTCGCGGTTCAAAGCGACACACTCCTAGTACCCCACTAAAATCCACGGTCGTAGTCGTACGCCGCTTCTAGCCCACACCCTGCTAGCTACAGATATCGTAATAACATAGAGAGAACACTGAAATATAGCCTAAATGCTAAGAATATTTATGTACGATTTGTGTGTCTTTAAAATACGACTCTAGCTGGATGCGGGCGCGAGAGTGGTGGTTGTGGTTTTGGTGTTCCTGCGTGGGTGCCTGGGTGCCTGGTGGATGCAAGGCACTGTCGCACTTCAAAGTGGGCGAAAAGAAGGCGATAATTTCAAAATTATATAACTCCCGCTACAATTATCGTACGCGCATTCCGAAAACATAGGATTATAGTATATTACGCTACTTAATCTGTGCCTGAATTATGAAAGTTTTAGACGTCTTTTAGGCTCGATGCGGCCTTGCGAGTAGGATCGTACTTTTGGTGTTCCTATATGCACGACTTCTGCAAGGTCGGCGAGTCCGACAAAAAGCTGACTAATAAGCGAGTTGTTTACCTTTTATGCAAAGGGACCAAAATATGCACGTTTTGCTCGCTTAAAAATCCAAAATCTTAACCTCTCCAGATAAAAATTAATAATTCTTTTAGAAATATTAAATTATTTCTATTATTAGTCTATAACTATAATCTCTAGATTTAGCTAGTAGTCTTTTAATAAAATATAGTTTTTAAGTTATCTAGTTATATAGCGTGCCTACCTTATAGAACAAGCTTTACTTATATAAGTATTAGGTAGAATATCTTAGACACGTGACTAGGACCCCTCGCACCTCGGGAGAACAGGCGGTCGAAGAGGTAGGTAAATCGACCGACTATACCATGCGCATTAGTCGCACTTATATAATTTTATTATCTACAGGTAGCCCTGATTTAGTATTTACATATAAGGGCTATCGCATATGTAATAGCTCGTTGTTGCGTAGATATATCGAGTTTTAGTAGTAGTTGTACGTAAAATCGGTGTTTTCGCGAAAAGTCGAGTCAAAGAGCTAGGTAAATCGACCGACTATACTATGCGCATTAGTCGCACTTATATAATTTTATTATCTACAGGTAGCCCTGATTTAGTATTTACATATAAGTGCTATTGCATATGTGATAACTCGTTGTTGCGTAGATGTATCGAGTTTTAGTGGTGGTCGCACGCAAAATCGGTGTTTTCGCGAAAAGTCGATTTTCCATTTTGGCGGGGAGTGTCACTAACGGCCACCTTAGGGTGAGGAACAGGACTGGTTGGGATCCATTGCCCTGGCCCCAATCCCGTGCCTCATCGAAGATCTGTCGCTTATTGGCTATTAGCGATCTAATCTGAAGCGCAAATACGATCCTTTAAGTCCCTACCAACCAACTGCGATGCGCCGCAGTCTTGACATGCATATGTCCAGACTCAGCCCAGTAGAAGTTTCAAAAATAAGCTTGAAGAGCTACGACTGTACTCGGCATCTCTGTTCTGTGTACAGTAGAGTAGGTATCCCTTCATTTGCGGGCAGAATCGCACTTGGTGGCCCATGCGAGGGGAGGAACACCTACTTCCTTAATATTGACAATAGTACTGCTACATAGCTGTAATTATATGGCACTCTACATAAACAGATCACATACATCTAGGGAATCACTGTCCTAATATTCGACCAATTAAACAGCTAAAACGTACTTCGAGCACGTGAGTATACAACATGATAGTACCAAGTTAATCTGCCTGAAGATCGCTGTTTTAAAGGGATGTATAATGATATTAGACGTATACCAGTACTGAATATAACCAAGGAGCAACTATTAAAGTCTCCTTGTCTATAACTAATTTGATGTTTGATTATACATACTCGAGTATAAGTCCCTGTTTCCCAAGCTTCCATAAGAATAGTAGTCTTACATTTTGCACCTAAAACTCATTAAATCATCAGGCTCACTCGGACCGCTCAATTTTCCAGTGTGATTCTGGCCGCCAGTCTCGAAGGATGCCCAATTTACTTAATAGTATATGCAACTACAGTAGAACGAAAATCGACATTACACTCAAACATACTATCTTACGATGACATTAGACTACAAATGCCCTATAAGTGAAGCGACAGGATGGCCAAGCTAGCCACCCCTTGCAAAAAAAGCATTACTGGCTGTCCACCTACTATGCTTCCTCGTAACTACTGGTACTTACAGCATTACAACCCTATTTGTGAAGTTTGCTGGTCTCATGATCCGAAGTGCTCGGAAATATGTGATGGTGTGTGAAGCTAATCCGAGTACCAGTAGTAATCAATTGGACGAAATGTGGGAACTTTACTCGTACATGACAGTAATATTTTATAATTCAGTTCGCCTGATTGGTTGGTATTGATCAGAAAAGGGAACTGATGTTTGTTTGTGTCGCCTCGGCAGCAAATCGGCAAAGGCCTCTATGATGCATGCTTCCGGACCGGACACCAATCGGATCTGCGGTACTCTGTACTCTAGATGTGCATCCCCAATTCAAATGCCATCTGCCATCTCGTATGACAGAGTATGATTTCTTCATGACCTCCCCATCCGACTATCCGCAGTCGCAAACCATCCAAGATGAGATAGACATTCTCGAGAAGCGTCTGCAAGATGCAAAGGCACGATTGAAGGAGGGTGCCCCTCCTCGTGCCCCGCGGCTCCTTGTCGCCAACGAAGGTACGGTATTTATAGCATCAGGATTTCAATGGAGTCTGATCCAGATGAAGCTCATCTGCTAACATTCCCAAGGGCCATTTTCAACTTCATCCCAGCATTTCCTCCTGCTCCTTTCCGACTCGGCACTCCCACTGGGTTCCTTCGCTTTTAGCAGTGGGCTGGAATCCTATCTCGCGCATACTCGTCCCAAGTCCTCTTTTCCCGTGTTTCTCGACTTCTCTCTCGGTTCATATGCCTCGACGACTCTGCCGTTTGTTTTGGCGGCGTATCGGAATCCAATTGACCTGGTAGAACTGGATGATACTTTGGATGCGGCGATTATGTGCACCGTTGGTCGGAGAGCTTCGGTAGCTCAAGGAAGAGCTTTACTTTCGATATGGGACCGGTCGTTTGCTAGTGCGCTTCCGGATGGGGGTTCAAAAGAAGCAGTAGCCGTGTTGAAAGAATTCGCCATTCTCCTTCGCGCTACGTCGCCTGTGGCTACGAATGATTTGCCGACAGCATCTGCCCATTTAGGACCGTTGTTTGGAGCAATTGCTTGTATCCTCGGGATGAGTCTTCGGCAAACAGCATATGTCTTTATGTTAAGTCATGTGAAAGCGTTGCTCTCGGCTGCTGTTCGAGCGAGTATCTTTGGACCGTACCATGCGCAGAAGATATTGGCTAGTGTCGAGGTTCAGGAGGGAATTGGTAGGGTTATTGAGAGAGTGTGGGATACCAGTATTGAGGATGCGGGACAGAGTGTTCCAGTTATGGATCTTTGGGTTGGGAGACATGAGATGTTGTATTCTAGGATATTTAATAGCTGAGAAGTAAATCATGTCTTCTGTCTCAATAGGTAACAGATGTGGTGTTATTAGTATGAGATCCGGAGAAAGTTTGACCACCATTAAGTGGGAGACTCCAAGGTAGTTTTCATGCAGATTCATAATGCAAGTTTGGTAGCATAGCTGGAAATAATGGAATGAGACATGGGTAAAGACAAGAAATCAGCTGTAACTCAACTGTAGTCCTGCAAGAGAGTACTTACGATTGGTAGCTATGGCAAACTATTACCCTGATTATCTCATTTTTAGAAAACTTCAGTGTTTACAAATAATGAGCCAGCAACACTTCTTTTTTCAAACTTATATCTTTCTTTGTTAAACTGGGCAGAGACTAACCTCCAGCGTTCGGCATCTGGAATTCCATTCCATTCCAGGACCCCTCCCTGGAATATTCCGTTCCAAATCGTATAAGTGTTGGAATATGCTATTCTAAAGGGTGGAATATTTGGAATTCCAATTAGAATATTCACGTGACCCGTAAAAACGTAGTTCCGGTCCGAGCGACCAATAGGAAGCCTAACCTTAGCCTTAGTACTACAACACAACAATCTTACGATATCGCCCCCACATATCTCACTAGGACGTGCAAAAGAGCCTCAAACACACGCATTTGCGCCCCCTAAACTGGTTGTACAGGTAGTACAAACACTACAAAACCACTCGGATTCACTATACAGGAGACGACGATAGTGAATTAGGCGTAGGTAAAAATTACAATTTCAGTCCTCACTTTACAACAAATAGAGCTCTCTTATTAGCTGAATAGTGTGATATATATATCCTTTGGAATTCCAAATTCCAAGGCCTTATCCTTTGGAATATGCCATTCCAAATTGAAGGGCCTTTGGAATATTCCACCTTGGAATAGAATCTTGGAATCCTTGGAATCGTATTCCAAGTGCCGAACGCTGCTAACCTCCTCTAGCGCATTGGCGAGATTGCTTTTGTTAATAAGTGCTACTTTGGTATATTGTACATATAGTATAAGTGTGAAAACTTGTAGAAATTACAGATGGGATTAAGTGGGCCTAAATAGTAAGATACCTTATAATTACTCTATGTATACTTTACAAATTTTATTGTACTCAATTTCTAGTACGACTAAAACAATCGTCTTATATGCCTGGGATAATAAAAAGTAAGCGTAAACATTCATTTTAAAGTCTTTATATAACTCTTGTAGTTGTACAAGGCTTTTAGGATAATATTATTTTAAGAGGGGTGTACAGAGTATTAACGACGTTTCTTACTAGTAGCTTCGTTTCCGAAACGAAGTCTACAGTGGTTGCAAGATGTGGGATAAGAGAGTGTTCTCAAGAGGGAGTTTCGTAAGTTTATTTGAATGGAGGATATGTTTAATTTGTAGCCCCTATGATTGTCCATTCAAATGAACATGTTCCAAGCTCAAAATCGTCTCTTCATTGATTAAATTCACAGACTTGTAGACCTGTGTCTTTGCAAAACATTAGGCCTTAGATGCAGTCCAGATTCACGAAGATCATACAAGACGAGCAAATAAGATACGGCAGTTGAAACCCCAGTTACACCTCTATACTCGCCCAAGATATGTGAACACGTCCATTTTGGGATTTCGAAGACCCTTGTCTAGAACATGCAAGGTCAGCAAGTAGTAAGACGTATGGTCTACAATCGATAGTCTATAAATTATGGCATGTGGTACACAAGGTTGAATGGTAGAAACCGCGCATTATAAATTTTTGGCTTCAAAAGCCACCTCAAGATCATACTTCATGTGGGAAACAACATTGAACTGCCCTAGATATGTCGACATCAATCATTTTCATGTCCTGAATCTCTTATACAGTATTCCAGCAAAAATGTCGGATCAACTAGCTCAGGCAAAGGTTATTTGGTGGATAGCTCGCTGATGTACGGTCTCTGTCCCTACTGCGAGATAATTCATCGTCACACGTTTGATGGCAACTACACTACAAAAAAGCTACGAGTTTCCCGCTGCCCCCGAATTGATATTTCTGGCAGTTACGAGATTCGATTTCCATTTAACGAGGTAGCCAAAGAAGCTGGCTACGACATTGACACAGAGAGAGCTCTCTTCGTTGCAAGTGGAGAAGATCCCACCGAGTATTTTCTGGAGAAAGATAGCGACGCGCGTCTGCAACGTATGATCGAGGTAATGAAATCTCGTCGTAGGTGGTCAGAGGCGATTGAGGAGGACGATAAGCTGGTGTGTGACAACCGTATGGCTTTCTCACAGAGCAATTTCAAAAGTATTCAGACTTCGCGGCCTCGTAGGCCTATGGCGGCGCACTTAATTTCCTCTCTTTTCTATGATTATAACAAGCAGTATCGTTGGTGCTTTGAGAGTTGGCGCTTCTCAGTTCATGAACCAATTGAATGTAAAGGCTCTAAGCAAGAACAGGAACAGAAAATAGCCACAAAACCTGAGGCTCCCAGCGCCGTCGACGGGAGGCCTAAGGAGATACTCGAGCACTGTAGTGAATCCTTTCAAAAACCCCCATCCCCCCTGCCCCCCAAAAATCCAAAAAAAAAAAAGCAAAAAGATATACTATAATCTTTTTTCCTATTCACAATTAGTAAGAGCATTTTATGGAGGGATTTAAGGCGAACTTACATTGACATACGACCGAGCGGTCTGACGCTTGACCAGGGCGCGTCCTTTGTAAGGGGGAAACAGCTAGTGGTGATGGCGCTTGTGGGAATTGTTGCATATGGGAGCACACACTAACTGACTGGGCCAGGCGGGCAGGTTTAATCTCAGTTTTGATGACGGTCGCTGTCTTAATTGCAATTATGAATATTGTTTTGCTACTTTTGTGGGGTTTTGGCTAAGCGAGAGGTTGTGATTGGTGGGTGGAGCGAAACCAACTCTGGCAGATACAGAAGAATGTTAGGACTGCTCCCGAGGATCTTCCTATGACAAGGAAAACATTTTACATGAGACCAAGATTGAAAAGCTGTTATCTTTTTGCTTGGAGGCGGCGCAGAAACCTCATTTCAGAATCAATGTCGCTTACTAGGGTCCGCATTCAAGAAGTCACCCATGGAGGAGACCCTCATGACGCTTGTTGCTCATGTCAAAATACCTGATAAGCGGAAGACTGTTGCTGTTATGTACCAAGGGGACCCTTTCCCTACTGTAGCTGTAATGGGTGGTTGGCATGAAAAAGGACCCGACGAAAGTAACATTCAGCTTGCGGGGAGAAGTTGGACAGACGAGGTTTTCCAACTTTGCAAGCTCATCGAGTATCGATTACCACAGGATGGGTATGACTAGGGCGGGAAGATCTGGTCAATAGTATGCCACCCATGCGGAAAGCAGCTTTACGCATACTTTGTGAAGAAACATATGTTTCCGTCCAAAATAAGGGGGACTAGCGGCATGGGTGAAGTAGAACAGATAGCCAACGACATAACTAATTTAAACTTGAAAAAAGGCTGGAAAATGGGAAATGGAAGGATTGGAGAAACAGAACGGGATGAGAAGAATTTGTCTGACATGTTGAAGTTAGAGTCACCTGTCAAGCTTAGGAAGGCGACAATTATGGTGTGTCGCCCAGTCTGTGATGACTGCAGACACTTTGTGACAACTGCGAATGCAGCCCTTGGCTTAGACATTGAAGTTTCTTATAGTTGTCTTGAGAATTCTCGCAGCTTTCTCATACACAGTACGCAGGAAATAATAGTACTGAATGATGCCAAAAGGTTTTTGAAGTTGGAGATTTGTATTCAATACATTTCAAAACATCTTGTTGTGCTATCCTTTCACTTTCGTACTTACAAGGTCATGAACTAGCTACATCTGTCAAACAAAAATTGGTATTTTGCAAAATCCTATAACTTCACTGGTAGTTGTAGAAGGCTGCTGCTACTTGCTTTCTACTCTGAAGGGGTACTGTAGGTGGAGCTGGACAAGCAAGAGGAACCGAATAACGTGACTTCTTTGTTCCATGTCACCAGCTAAAAGCTACCTATTGACGCAGCATTAGACGAAATCGCGCTTCCGTTGAGACGGGCCGAATGATTCGCCGAAATTAATGTCGTCGTCAAAGGTGGTTCCGTGTTTTTGAAAATTGATCCTTCCTTTCAAAACAAACCACCAAAACAACCGACTAGCACAACAACACAACCACAAACCGATGACCCTCTCCGCCATCAATCTTCCCAGCTCTATGGTCGCGTGAAATCAAACCTCATCACTCTCATCATGGATGACCAAAAACCCACCTCTACGACAATCGGTGACCCTCCTCAGTCTTTGTCTTCCGATCTTGTCGTCGCGTCCTCTCTGTCGGCACAAAATGAGTCCCACAAACCAACACCAGACAACAACACTCCGACAACCCTTCAACATCCCTTTCCACATGTGTCTCGCAGAACCTTCCATAAGTTCGATTGTCTGGCCCTAGAGCTTAAGTGCTTGATTTGGGACTATTCATTTGAACAGAGAATGGTTGAAGTACGTCTCGACCGCGACTCCCACGCAAGCGGCTACCACGACTTCGTCTCATCCAGACATCACAATCCCTCAGTCCTACATACCAACAAAGAATCACGCAACTACTATCTCAAAAAGTTCATCCGTTTGGGCAACTCAGACAGTTTCAATGACATCTACTTCCATCCAGAGATCGACATCCTCTTCTTCCGAACCATTGAAGAATCCAGCCCTCAATTGGACCATTGTGATTTGTACGCCGAGAATATAGTCCGACACATGCCAAACAAGGAAAAAATCAAGAACCTCGCAGGCGACTGGTGGTTTGTTGACGGACCCGTAGAATTGGATGACATTGGAACCACCGAAATGCCCTGGGCTTTCTATTTTCCCTCTCTCAAACGACTCTTCCGAGTTGAGGAGTCCTACTTCCAAACTCGTGCCTTCTTACCCGAAGACGACTCAGACTACGAACCTGAATATACCGATTTCCGCCGAGAGATTAACTTCGGAAACAACCTGACCTACAACAGAACCTACTTTACCGCCCTAGGTGGCAGCAGCTACTTCAATGAAGACCTCAACAACGCCACCCTTTCATTCGATATGGTAGCGCATTTCTTGAAAAAGAACAAATTGGTCACATGTAAGAAGTATTGGGAGACAATGTTGAAAAAAACCGCAATACTAGGAGAAAAGGGCGAACCGTGGACTTCACTAGTGGCGCCTCCTATTGAGGAATTCTATGATCTTCTTGCTTTCAACGCTCACATCCCGAAGGATGATTATTATTGTATTGTGTGATAATGGATCATGGAGGGATGGATATGATGATGGCTAGAAAAGATGACTATGTATAAGGGGAGTTGAATGTAAACTGACAGCACGATGATTAAATCGTTGACGTTGCGGTATTTGTACATGGTAATCTCTTGATCAATCGCGCAATGAAAGGGTAGTCATACATACAAAGAATGCTAATTTCTTATGATAAGACTTTTCTATGCCGCAAAATTCGCAGCCATCTTTTGAAGACTGGTCACTCTCTTCCTGCGGTCGCTGAAATGGGCGTCTCTCATGCCTTTGAATTCCTAACCTTGATGACAGTAAGATTACCTGGAAGCGCCTTGTGGCATGCAATTGTACACCCAATATATCATAGCATAACCACCAAGTCACGGAGAGCATGGATCATTTCAAAAAGACGACATAATTTTTAACAAAAGGTAAATTTCCATACATAACTAAACTCCTTTTAGGCCGACCCTGCAAAGACTTCCTGCAGCAAGTATGATACATCAACAAACGCCAAAGCAAACTATGCAAGAATCGAAAATAACCTTATCCTGGTCATCGATACAAGTTGCTCTTCAAAACAATGTGCAAGTACGTCCGCTATTTATTCGCTGTCGTCACTCTCCACAACCTTCTTGCCTTCCTTCTTGGCCTTCTTCTCTTTCTTTTCCTTCTTCTTTCGCTTTCTCTCGGCCTTTTCCTCTGCCGTCTCACCCTCGTGGCGCTTGCGTTTCTTTCCAGCATCGTCTCCAGCGTTGCTAACCATTGATGTATCTGGGTCGAAAGCTGCCGCGGCAGGAGTTGCTGCGGGCTCCTCCTTGGCTTCGATTTTGGCGACTGGAGTGGCGCTTCCATCGAGAGGAGCATTGTAGTCCTTGTATTCGGTGTTCCACTTGCTTGGTGTTGCCTCGTTGGGTCGGCCGTATTTGTCGAGCTTGCCATCAGACTTCATCTTCTTCTTTTCCAAGGCAACTGGTCCCAATCCCCATCTTCTTGGGTAGAGATCTCTCTCCATGATACAACGCTTGACCTTGGCGACTACTCCGTGGTCACAAGTAGAAAGCTCGACAGTTGACATTTGAGCGATTCCAAGAGCGATGGCCTCTCCTTTGGTGGTCATGAGAACAACCTCCTCGTGAACCTCGATTCCAGCCTCTGTGATGTTTGTTAGTAGAAATACTCCTCAATGCGAGTTGGAAGAAAATTTACCATATCTCAATAGACCCGGAATCATGAGCTTAGCACCATAGCATACAGCGTTGACTGCGCTATCCTTGACAACAATTCTTTTGTAGGTAGTAAGGAGTGTCTCCAATGGCGAGATAACCGTTCTTAGGTATGATTCGTCCATAGTGTTGTCCTGCATCCATTGTGCATCCAAGACATCATGAAGAGTGACCATTCCAACATTCTCGTCCATGGCTCCACTTCGAACTCTTCGGAGCTCCTGCATGTGTGCACCTACTCCCAAAAGCAATCCCAAATGTACGCAAAGTGTACGGATATATGTACCAGCCTCGCAACTAACCCAGAAAACACCCAAATGTCTGTCATTGTCGAATTCGTACAGTTTGCTCTCGTGGATGGTTCGAATTCTCAATTGTCTCTTAACAGCAGAGATCAACGGAGGTCTTTGGAAAAGTGCACCGGTCAAGGTTTCGAGTGCGCGCGCAAATTGCGCCTCACCGCCAGGAAGTTTATCGTGTAATCGGATAACACAGACATATTCTTTTCCCGCTCCTTGTTGCGACTTGACAAGTCTCGTTGCGCGATCGATACAGACAATCAGACATCCGGTAACCTTTGGATCGAGAGTACCACTGTGGCCAGTTTTCTCAACTCTGTTCGCAAATTTTGGTCAGCATGTGGATGTCAGTGTCAGAAAAGTGAATGCCTCGCGCACCTTAGCATGCGCTTCACCCATGCGACAACTTCGTGACTGGAGGGGTTGGAAGGTTTATCGAGATTGATCACTCCAGAGCTGATGTAGGATTTCAGATCGCGCTTGAGTGGGGTACATCCATTGGGGATTGGGGTGAAATGTCCAGTGCGAACCAGTACTGCGAGCTTCAATTAGCAAGTTCTTCGCTTTCGCAGGTAGTCTTTGGTAGCTGTGGCATACAATTGTTGTAGTTCTTGAGGAGCAATGGCCATGAGCTGGTATCGACCGCGGGAGTCGAAGCTTCAGGCTTGATCGTGTAATCGACCTCTTGCTCTTTTTTCGCTGCTACTACCAAAGCCATCTTGACGGCGAAGAGAGATATCACGGTCAGTATATTCTCTTGTGGTTGCGCGGGTGTGGGTTGAGCAGTCGAAATCTGCTTTGCATGGACCTCGAGAACTTTTAAGAGCTTCCGATAAATTTAGCTTCGGCAAAATTTTGATATCTTAGCGTGGTGACTCCGGATCATGGAATTACTGTTAGTCCGGGACCCACTTCGTGTTCCAGCTACTGCCGAGCCTGCCTCGAGCCTGCCTAACCGTAGACCTACACTAAGCTCGCTATTGAATCATACAATCTCCTAGTGAACAGGCAAAGTCCCACTACACCATTAGATCAACGCTAGGAGATTAACCTAGATCTCTGAGAACAATCGCCGGTGCAAATAAGTCTTAATTTGTTCAATAAAAATCAGATCAATAGAAGGCAGATCCGAGGATCACAAGCATGTCACAGCCATTACACAGCCGCTATAACAAACAGCCAAGCTCATATCATATAAGAATTGGCAGAAAATTGTAATTAGTCGCTTCTAAAACCCGCTTCCGTTGCCGACCTTTTCCTTTTCAATAAACAAACTAATAGATACACAGTCCAGTCCTCAACCAAGTCGATGTCCACTTCCGCGGGACTTCCAAGAATCTGGTAAAGGCCCCGAACCTTGCTCCGCTGACTTTGGGCGGCCAGGGGCAATGGCAGTACCATAACCTCTGTTGGTAACGGTAGTCTGTTTGGCCTCCCACATGCGTCTAATAAATCCTGGGGTAGGGAGAAGGTTTCTTCCACCACCAAACTCTGGCCAGAGCTTTGTCAAGAACAGATGCAGATGGGCTGACATGAGTCCAATCAATGATACAATTGCCGGAGTCGTGCCTGCCATAACCCAGGTCATTAGGATGAGACAGTAAGGCATCCATTGTGCTGGTATCGTGACCACATATAAGGTAGCCATCTGTCCTCGAGAATCTTGGCTTCCTGTGTAACATAAAGCGAGGATAAGGGCCGAGGTGTAGAAACCAGGACCTGTTATCAAGTAACACAAACCCTAACAATGGTTAGTCAAAGGGAACTTTGTACTGTGTTCCAATGGCATCGTATTCGTTTCACGCGACGAGAAATGTAGGGAGCCTCAAATACCAAAGCGAAGTAAGAGAATCGCAATAGTTGTAATTGAGAACATCCCACCATGCCCATACCGCAAACTGGCCCTTTTGGATTGATTGACATGATGGACCAGCCGAGGTATGGGGGTAATCTTCCTCATCTCCAGGAACCGCTATAGTTGGGAGCAATGCACTACGCGGGCAGATAATGTGAGGTGCTTGAATGATATAACATAGGAAACCTTGTCTGAAGTAGTGGGTTGTGGGTTTGAAGCTTACCAAGGAAGTAAAGCACACAAATAAGATGTACGTGAAGAAATCTCCCGGTTGGCTAAACTTTGGGGATGTGGTCTCTAGCTTGGCACTGTACGTGTATACTGCCCTCGAGTCAGCCAGAGCTCAAAAACAATCATTGTAGTAATGTGCTGGTGGAACCTACAAAAGTATGTATCCATTATTATTTGAAAGCCGCTCCCCGTGAGTAGAAAGCACGTTGCGATTGACCAAATATTCGGAGGCAGCTTCATCAGAAATGGTGGATAGAAAACAAAATGAACATATGAGATCATCTTGGTATGTATAAGAATTGACATGACGGCCGCGGAGGTAGCAATTGTCCTACACTAGATCAGCATCAGCATCAGCATTGGTGGAGGGGAGTCGGGGAAAAAGTCCATAAATTACCTCGAAATGGGCGGGCACTGTCGCCAGTATTCTAGAGCCGACATGTTTGCGATGAGCGTCTGCGAAGCTTCCGAGATGGTGGGGAGCTCAGATATCTGTACTTGTAGGCGCGAAGTGGTGGAGGGCGAGGTGTTCTTTCGTCGCTCCACGAAGGCAGGCTCGGCAGGCACAGCACTGGACTGTGCCGCAGGCTTGGAAAGCTTAGTAAGCAAGGTTGGGAGCCTCCCAGTGGACCTGAAAAGTGGCAGAGATTCACTTGTTAACTATTAGCGCAAGTTAATTCCGAGTACTAAAATGTTTGAAATATCTAGAACAATTGCCTTCATTATCTTAGCGTAGTAGATTAATCCATTCAATTAGAGCAAATAAAATAAAATAAAATAAAAGTTTTAGTTAAGTTGGGCTAAGATAAAAGAGGTCTCGTTGGTGGGATGGCCGTACTCCGATGCCGGTCCGTTACCCCGCCAAAAACATTACCGCAGTGACTGGAAAGAGTTAGAGTGTTGATCTTTTTTCATCCATCTTCATCTTTGGTTTATTATCCAGAGCCGCCCTTCTTTTCTTCATCTCCTTCCTTTGCTTCATCATCCAGAGCTGCCCTTCTCTCAGCTTCTTCTAACAAGAATACCGCAATCATGGCTGGAGCAAAGTAAGCTTAAGCTTCACAACACCAACAATTCATTTTTCAATCTAACAATGTTCCAGGAAAGTACTTATGCTCGGGGCAGGATTCGTTACTCGTCCCACACTCGACGTTTTGAGCGACGCGGGAATCGAAGTTTCCGTTGGTATAGCATTACTTCCATCGCATTCATATCATCGAGCTAATAGACCCCAGCTTGCAGAACCCTCGAAAGTGCCAAAAAGCTCTCGGAAGGCGTAAAGAACGCCCATCCGATCTCCGTCGATGTCACAGACGAAAAAGCTCTCGATGCTGCAGTTGCCAATCACGACCTGGTCATTAGTTTGATCCCATATACCTTCCACGCTACCGTCATCAAATCTGCTATCCGCAACAAGAAGAATGTAGTCACCACCAGCTATGTTTCCCCCACAATGCTCGAATTGGAGGAGGAGTGCAAGGCAGCTGGTATCACAGTCATGAACGAGATCGGACTTGACCCTGGAATTGACCACTTGTACGCCGTCAAGACAATTGAAGAGGTACACAAGGCCGGAGGAAAGATCAAGTCATTTTTGTCATACTGTGGTGGTCTGCCAGCACCCGAGGCTTCCGACAACCCACTTGGTTACAAGTTCTCCTGGTCCTCACGTGGTGTTTTATTGGCATTGAGAAATGCTGCCAAATACTACAAAGATGGAAAGGTGGAGGAGATTGAGGGCAAAGAGTTGATGGCTCACGCAAAGCCATACTTCATCTACCCTGGTTTTGCATTCGTTGCCTACCCAAACAGAGATTCTACCCCATACAAAGAGCGATACAACATCCCAGAGGCTGACACTATCGTCAGAGGTACCCTTAGATACCAAGGTTTCCCTGAATTTATCAAGGTTCTCGTTGACATGGGATTCTTGAGTGACGAGGCCCAAGAGTATCTCAAGGAGCCAATTCCATGGAAGGAGGCTACTCAGAAGATCTTGGGAGCTACTTCAAACTCAGATCTCGACCTCACATGGGCAATTGAGTCTAAGACTGCCTTCAAGGATACCGAGGAGAAGGAGCGTATTGTTGCTGGACTTCGTTGGATTGGTGTTTTCTCTGATGAGAAGATCATCCCCCGTGGTAACCCACTTGACTCTCTTTGCGCCACTCTCGAGAAGAAGATGCAATTCGAGGAGGGCGAGCGCGATCTCGTCATGCTTCAACACAAGTTTGTCATCGAAAATAAGGATGGCAGCAAGGAGACTAGAACTTCAACTTTGGTGGAGTACGGTGATCCAAAAGGATACTCTGCCATGGCCAAGTTGGTCGGTATTCCATGTGGTGTGGCTGTTAAGCAAGTCCTTGACGGTACCATTTCTGAGAAGGGTATTCTCGCCCCCATGTCTTCCAAGCTCAATGACCCATTGATGGCTGAGTTGAAGAAATATGGCATCTTCTTGGTTGAGAAGACTATCTCATAGATAGACTATTTGGTAGACGATCTTATTACAGCTGGATGGTCTTTGCTTAAAAGTTTATAGAAATGAAATAAATTTACAAAATACAAATGCTGAAGCTTCCAAGTCGTTGTCCTGATTTCCCAAAACAACTCTGTATCTTCGCTGCGTAATAATTCAGTGAACAAGCGACATGAACTGAAAACCGGCCTTTCCTCTTCTACGTCCTCAGTAGGACACTATTCGTAAGCACTTTTGTAATAACAATACAGTAGCAGCATGTTTCTTGTGTCTCTGTCCTCTTCCTTCATTGACCTATCCTACACACGCTACTCGGGAGCTTGGTTTTCTGGTATTCTCGACCTCCTTTTTCATAATTTAATAGTCATCGGATCACGAGGCAAGAAGCTATTACCTTGTGAGCGGGAGATGGGCTAAGGGGGAAAGAAGGGGAATGATCGGATGTTCTTTGGTTAGGAGACTGTGATAGTTTGATGGGATTGAATATTTACTGCGCTTTTTTGTTAAGGGTTTTGGAACGAGAATGATCTCGCGAATTTGAATTTTACTCTAGGGTTAGAGATAAGTTTCTCTACTTACGAGTGTGCTTTTGTATTATGTTTATATTGTCAGAAGACGAAGGGCACAATGTGGAATGGATAAGCTGGAATACAGAGAGAAGCTAGCTAAGGGAGAATGGGAGTCTTATAAGACGACCCTGACCGAGTGGAAGCCGCTAGAATACTAGGCATCCACCTAGGCAACCGAGACAGGCCAGGCAGTAGAGACAAGAGTCTCGTACTGTAACACATATGCTTGAATGAATAAAAGGAGTAATTAATTAATAATTGGTATTTTCCACGAAAGTCTGCTTTACTACGGAACTAATCTACAATCTATCCATTCATTAGACATGTGAAAATAAAAGGAATTCTTGATTTTACGGTCTATTCGATTTCGTTATTGGCAATGAGAAGCTGTTGATGATTTCGCGATTTTAATTCAAGGGAGCTCTTTTTTTTTCCTCTTGAATTTGTAGATTTTGAGTGGTTAGGAAAGAGAGTTATTGGCGTCATAAGGAGATGGAGGATTGTTGGCGGGAACAGAGTAGTGTTTTATATAGTTGAATGTAGATGGAGTATTACGGGGTTTGTATTAGGGGAAAGAAATATGTTTTTTGGAATTGGTATTGTCCATTATTTGGGTCAGACTTGTCTTATAATCTCTAGTGACCAAATGATCCGAGCTAAGGAGGATGTAGAAAATAATAGTAATAGTTGAAGCCTTTATAATTGGAAATGGACTCGCTTCTACACTAGTGAATTATTCTAATATAAATCAAGCTGGTTTCGTGTATAGCAATTATAGCACCCGCAAATGTATATCTGGATTCTTGAATTCGTGCTGTCACGAAGAAATGTCTAGAATTCAGTAGTTGATTTATTTCTGACCGGAAGTCACTTGAGCTTATTGAGATGAGTCCAGCTAGTAAAATGGGTGCTATAACTCATGTCTATTAAAAGAGACTGGTTTAGATGTTCTCTATATACCTTTGTCATTAATCTACCATTCATCTTGTATGCTATATTTAGCCTTCCGAGTTCGTAGTTATTAATTTCCCAAACCCTTTGGCATAATTAAAGCACCTGTAGAAGCAACGTGGTGCTAGTCGTAAGTTGCTTGGATTAAGAAAAAGATAGCATCCCAAGTTTTTGTCTAAGTCATTTCATTGTTTACACCTAATTTTAATCTTCCATGGAATAGTATTCTTCGATTGACATAGTAAATGCATAATCATTTATTATCTGTAAATTAACTTGTATAATGTTTTTTCCCGACATATCTTTAAGCAATGTTCATTCTCGAGTTTCTATTAGTAAATCATCATGCTTCCCAAGTGCCTAGCTTTCTGAGTGGAGTTCTATGAAGTAATAGGATGATAGAGATATCTTTCGATCAACCCCTTTCGCAAGCATCCTTACTCGCGTCTTCATAGCCCCTAGCTTATCAGCTTTCTGGATGCCAAGTCTTGTCTTCTCAAGGCTACTGCAGTTCAACTAGTGAAGTCCACTCCATAAAGAACAACAATTCCTTCATGGTTCGTGCAGACCACGTCGCCATATAAAGCTCAATTCTATTATTTCCGATACGTATTATAGATCAAAGGCTAGGAAAATGTTGACATCGAGCAACTAGCAAATATATACACTAGGCGGATTTCCAGATTTGGCATCACGCTATTGCAAGATATCATTCCCATGACCTCGAAGCATCTCCCAAACCCATCAGGCCATGACATAGAAACCGACCATGATCTTTCCATAAACATCGCGAGACACAAGTTATTCCATTAAGTAATCATATTCGCTGGCACTCATCGAAGTACTCCAATGTTTCACAGAAGTACGTCCCAGATGTGCCTCTAAGCCTCTTCCCGGAAGTGACCCATGACCCACCCGAAAGCTTGAAAGCTGGGGTAAACACCTGAGAGTCTAGACGTGGCTGACAAGTGGGGATGAGGGGAGTGGATTTCTGCAGGGACGTACGGGAAAATTATGGGGATGTGGAGATTTGGTACTTTCGTGCTGTACTGCGGATATCTTCGTCCCAGGCGTTAGAAGTATACTCGTTGGAATGTGTTTTTGTTGTATCGCCATTTTGTGTAGCGCCAGTCAAATTGAGGTAAATTACTGTATTTGTAGCAGGGTATGTCATTTAACATACGAGCCAAATACATCTTATACTCGTTACAAGTTAGCGTTCGTAAAGACAGAGAGTATAGAGCTCTAATTAGTATTATAGACCCCAGTCGTACACCCCGAGCCAAACAACCCGTAGAACACCCCAATTTTTTACATTCCGGGCAACGCTACCGTGCGGTGCACACGTTACTAGGTAATCCGAGCTGAGCCAAATAGACCGTAAAACACTCGAGTTTTGTAAAACTAGGAGTACGCTTCTGAGAATCCAGTTGCCACTTTCATCCTGGCTAAACGCGACCGTCAGACAGCTTAAAGTTACTTCGTCCCAGGCGAAATAAATGTAGGTTTGCTAGGGTGGCTAAGGTCAGCAACAGGGAAAAGCCCCCTGAAAACCCTACATTTATTTAGCCTGGGACGAAGTATTTGGTTGAGACACAACTGTTGATTCGGCAGATGTGGCTCTAGATAGCAGGTGTATTAGATGGTATGATTGTAACTTTACTAGGATGGCGAAGGTTGGCAAGGGGTTAGATATTCCCGAAAAGCTTCAATTATTTCGCCTGGGACGAAGTATGCGTGGGGGAATATAGGCGGTCGCTGTGTACTTCGAAGTACAGTATCTCCCAGAAGGGTCGGTGACCTTTTAGACTATTGTAGGAATCAGCATCCCGATATTTTTACACCAGTTTACAATCCGTATAGACAGTACTGCAAAAGCCGTGCACGTCCTTGACACATCCGAAAATACACTTGTACGAAGTACGAAGTACGTCCATGGGCCCACTGAATAAGAAAAGGGGGGGTAATAATACTATCAGCCCTACACCGCATTAAGCTACACTTGGCATGGCAGTTAGTTAGGAAATGCTGTGATACGGTGTAGGGGTTCAGTGAGGAACAAGACTTTCCAGACTTAAGCTTAACCTTAAGTTTCACGTTCCGAGTTCGTCTTCGTACTTCGTTCTTCATCCTAGGCAAGTGGGTAGATGGAACTGGGAACAGGGGAGTGGTTATATGTACAATTAAGAAAGTTTACAGACGTCCTTCGGGACACTTTGGTACAATTGGCACAAATTCATTTATCAATCCTCTCTCCTCTAGGCAAAATACTTCTAAAGAACAAGACTTTCGAGACTTAAGCTTAACCTTAAGTTTCGCGTTCCGAGTTCGTCTTCGTACTTCATTTTTCATCCTAGGCAAAATACTTATAAAGAACAAGACTTTCGAGACTTAAGCTTAACCTTAAGCTTCACGTTCCGAGTTCGTCTTCGTACTTCGTTTTTCATCCTAGGCAAAATACTTATAAGGAACAAGACTTTCGAGACTTAAGCTTAACCTTAAGTTTCACGTTCCGAGTTCNATTTCGTCCTAGGTAAAATATCTCGTAATTGTAACGTATTCGGAGGTTTTTACCCTGTTGCCAGCCTTAGAAACCCTTGGGAAATTACTAGTATGTCGCCTGGGATGGGTTAATGGGACGATTTTACGACTTAAATGGCCTGCTCGCAGGGAATAACACGACTTCACTGTCATTATCCCTGCCCCTGTTGCACGCTGCTTTCAAAGGGCAAGTTAGCCTCCGTACCTACTCGTGATACGCTATAGAATAGCGTGATTAGAAGAGGAATTATAAGGCTGCTTATAGAATAGATTAAGCTGAATTACTTACGGAGAATCTATTAAGAAATCTACCTAAATAGTAATACCTTTTTGTAGCATTCCTTCCTATACCTACCTACGTGTAAGGAGATAGGAGGTAGCTAGCCTAGCTACTCTAGAAGCTACTCAATTCTCTTAAGTACCTCCGTGCCTTCAAAGTCGTGAATAGCTTTATTTCCCCCCCTTTTCAGAGGTACTCCAGCCTTAATTGCCCTTGAGTCAAGCGCATAATAACGTAGGAGAAAACCAGGGTTAAAATCTAGGGTTCTAATTGTATATTTATCCTAAATATGCCTTCCTTTGTATAAAACAAGGGCAAGACTAGGCAGGACGAGGCAGTGGGTGTTTGCCGGTGGATATATATGGGTACAGTATGTGGGACCCGAAGAGTTGCAAAAGCAGTGACTAGATCTAGGGTTGAAGGGGAAAGATATATATATGCTCAAGTTCCCCTTCAAAATATTTTCCATCATCAGCTCCAACTCACAGCTTCAATCACCACACTCATCCAAAAACATATCTTCTCAGATTAATCTCTAATCCCGCCAACATGCAATTCAACGCTATCCTCCTCCTCGCTGCTTCAGCATCAGTCGCTACTGCTATCAAGAGCGCAACCTGCCTCGATGGTGCTGTAAGTCCCCAAGACGATCTGCTTGAATTTCATGTTCATTGTATCTAACAACCTCGTAGGGAAAAGCCCAAGTCTCCACCACTATGACCGCTTGTGACGACTTGAAATTCTTCCCACCCGTCAACAAGTGCTCTGACTGCAAGATGAGCGGCAACAACTGTGTCAGTGACAAGGATCTTATCACTGCTGACGACGTAAGTGTTTCCTTTTTCTCCCAACACAAATATTAAGATGGGAGAGAAGCTAATTGTGATGGATGATAGTTGGCCAAGCAATGCAAGGATGCTGGTGCTTCAGGAAGCAAGGCGAATTAGATTCGCTCCTGAGGTTTGGAATCGTTCGCTGGATTTCGAAATGAGGACATGAGGATATGAGAAAATGAAGAGAGAGAATGGACAGATAGGGGTTCAGTAGGGTAAATGCGAGAGCAAATACAACAACTTGACCATCAAGCCGTTCCTCACGCTTTGTAATAGACGTCCCTTTTTAAGTAATATTTATTGTATTGCAAAAGTGACAGCCATTCTCCCAGAGCCCGAGTCCCCACTTCCAAAGATGCAAATAGTCCATATCACCTTTCTTGGGCTAATTCTCAATCTGCATCTGCTTTTTGCTATCACCCATTCTCAATAGTCTCCTAGTAGGACGACTTTCCACCCTGCCTGACCGGTTCTTCAAAAGTCCCAAAATAACCTCCTTGAAACTGTCCGCCAAATCCTCCCATACAAAATCGGGATTGAGAGCCTTGACAAAAACACGCATTGCAGAGACTGGAACCTTGATCATATCACAAACGGCTTTGCCCGATAGTTCCTTTTTCTGCATCTTATTGACGAATGCTGAAGTCAAAGACGAACTATAATCATCGAATTCATCTTCTATCGTCCTCTTTTTCGATGCCGTAATTTCCATGGTCTCTAATTCATCGGCCAATCCACGAGATCCCAGTCTTTTCCCAGCCGAGTTATCTTTCTCCCCTGTTAAGATTTCGTAAACGAAGTCTTCATCCAGAGGCTCGATAGGATCACTAAATTGGCCTCGCTTTCCAACTTGCCAAGCAACGCGACGCCTCTCTGCATCCCCCGAGACCTTGTGAATTAACTCGAGGTTCTTATTTTCGGCCCCAAAGTCTGCCCTCAAGAGATCTTTATAGGCCTGCAAGTTTTGAATCTTAAGATCTTCAGGCTTGACTTTCCAGAGGGTAGCGATTTTGCAATGCTCATCCAATAATTCTTGACAATGCTCCTTCATTTTAACCCAGTCTTCGCTTATGCAGGATTTATAGACTTTGTTCTTGAGCTCGCTGAAGGCTGCTGAGCGATTAGCGTAGACCATTGCAGCAATAATATCGTCGTGAGGCCCTCTTTCACCTCCTTTGGAGAGACGCTTAAGATACTCAATCATTTTGGGATAGCTTGGCGACTGTCCTGACAGCCTTCTGGGGAGATTTTTCAACAGACGTGTTGCGACGGCCGCGGTGTCGATACCCTCCTCTGTAAGCATTCTCATGAGAATGGTGATGATGGTACGAGAATGGTCCAGTTGAATGTTTCGGAGTTTGCAATGATATATCATGTCATCTGAAGCACCTGATTTGGCCTTCGCGGCAACTTCGTTTTTGGTGACCACGCGGACGATGATTTTGTCGAGGAGCTTGACTAAATTGTCGTGGAATTGCTCTACAGGCCAACCTGTATATGGATACAAATCAACGACGGTATGATACCACATCCAGTCAACATCGGTCGTTGGAATATCAAATATGGGATCCATGCCAAATAACTGCCAGACCATGCTTTGTGGACGAGTTCCAGACCCAGCCATTGTCAGAAGATTACCGAAAAGCCCACGCATTAACTTGGTAGTGGTATCTTCCGCTTTGTCTGCAACTATGGGTGCACTTGTTCTCATCGCAGCAAGCTTTGACATTGCTGCCATCAACAGTGAGCTCATGAGATGGCCCGTTTCTTGACTCTGAGGTTGGATGTTGAACTCTCGAGAGGCAACTGCTTGGCTGAGTGTGGCTCTCATGATGATTCGCAGAGCGGAAATGTGTCGTTCGTTACATTTATCCAACCATCTTACCATAAACGGGCTTCTGAGATTCACAAATTCATCCCAGCACACCCATGCTAACATTGATCCGCGGTCATCCGTATGAGCCAGATTTGGCAATGCCATAGTTAGGCTGGAAGGTCCACCTTGACTTCGAAGTGGACCTTCATGGTGGTTTTGCGACTGTTCCATTATGATTCCAGCATCGAGCCCTCCGAGATGGAGAATTCTAGATTCGAGGGCGCAGCAGGGACTGGATTTCAACCGTTAGCATTTTTGTAATACAAGGCCAATTTAGAAAAGCCATAGCCATAATTCTAGAGATATTTGAGCAAAATAACACCGCTCCAAAAATCTTGAACGATCCAATCCGTTATGCGAACGGGTGGGACAACAAACTTGAATGTGTCAACGTGTTTGAGACAACCGTAATTTTCAAAAGTCAATTCTCTCAAACCGTTAGAGATACACGTTTAAGTATTCGAGCTGTACCCAGAATGATAGCTAAGACTCTGAAAAACAAAATAGAAAAAGATGTATTCGATTTTCACATACCTGGCATCAATGGTGGCGTTTCTCAAGCTCCCTAAGAGCTGGCGATATGGTGTGGTTTTGATATTCAATAGCATGACACCCATTTCTTCTGCATATTGCTCCAAATAGGCCGCCAGTTTATCAAAGGTCATAGTGGTAGCGGCCTCGACATTGCCCTTGATCTGAGTTTGGCGGGCGAGCTTTTTCAAATCGTGCGTTCGCTTCGAAGTCATTTGAGAGGACATCATATTAGCCAGACTTGAGATTGCTGACTTGATAGCTTTCTGTATCAGCTCTGTGTTCTTTCTGAAATCTCCGAGCATCCTGTTCTTCTTCTTTACCATCTCTGGATCCGGTCGTTCGGAGGGATGAAACTCCTCGGTGACAAATTTGATGTAAGCATCCCTGTATGGAGCCACCGCAGTGCTTACTTTCTGCTGAAGAATAGATATTAGCTTTCCAGACAGCTCTTGAATTTCTCGTTGGTCCAAAATCATCTGGAGCTGTGGGACCGCTGCTGAGATGTCCTCTTCCAGATCTTGAATCTTGTCGACAGGAAGTTTTGTAAAGAAATCTGGAAGTTCCTTGGGCTGGATAAATTGCTCTGAAGTTGGGAGAAGGATAGAGCTTGAGGAGTTAAGGTTGACGATCCGCGTTACTCTTGGGTCTATAATAGGCTCTTTACCTAGTGAAAAGACGAAGGACGTCACATCGGAACCAAACGCAAGTTTCGATGTGTCGAGGTGTGTTCGGTTAGCTATACCCCTATAAAAATAGAACCTCTCCCCGATTTGGACAAGTACCAAGGATTGTGGTCCAGCGAGTGCGGTCACAGCATTGATGTTTGCTGAATTCATTATTGTCAAGACTCTATCAGTACTACTTGGCCCTTCTGATAGTTTGAGTTGGACGATGAAAAGTGCATTGATTCTGTATGAACTTGCGAGATTACGGGCGTTATCTGTCATTTTGTCGTCGACAATGACTATGACGTTTTTGAGTTCATCATAATAACGTCGAAGATCAGTTCCGTTGTCAAATGGAACATTTGAGGGAATTGTTCCTGTAGCAAGTATCGACGGGCCTTGGAGCTGAGAACCACTACAGCAAGTCAGCATGGAGTATACTTAAAACAAACCCTAGACCATTGTTGATAGAGATTGAAGGACGGGAGCGGAGAGAAATTATTGCTTACAAAATGCAAGGCAAAATAACGGCAGATGACTTCGTCTCCGAGGAAAGCTCCTCGCCTGGCATCTTGAAACTGATGCCTGTACCAAAATGTATGAGTTGCGTTTGTTGTAAATCAATAAACGATGGTACAGTGGTTGAGTTCGTGGATATCAAAGCGTTATCTTTGGTGGTAGATTTTGCAATGGGATTGCTCATGACTTCTATTTCAGAATCTTCACCTAAACGATGTTAGTTCTTCTACAGAAAGTTCATTGGACTGAAGTGATCGGAACAAACCTTTTTTCACGGCTACATGGGAAGACACTTTGAAGTCTGCTCGTCTAATCGCTTCCTTGAAGCAAGGACTGGCCAATCTAACCATGTCGCACTCCTTGTTACGATCAGTGGTTGCTGTTGGTAATATCGAACAAATTAAAGACTCTCCATCGCGCTTAACAACCATTGGGCAGCAAATAGTCGAGTCATTGATTGTCGCTGTATCCAAAGGTACGGGGATTATGTAAAGAACCTGCAAATCCATTAACTCACGCCAATAAGAAAGGTGAACACTCTCCAGTTACCTTATCCTCATGATTTGCAACGAGCAACGCCGGGTTGGTTCCTAGAAACTTCGTGATGGGAATTTTGCGGAATCCAGATATCAACACGCAGATCTCCTTTTCCGTAAGAGAGGCCGGGTCTAATTTGATATGTTGTAGGAGGGTACCGGTAATGCCACTAATCAAATCACCACTATGAAGCATACCGTCGAACGTGTCCGTTGCCGAGAAGCATGACGTATTGCCATCTGAATCCGCAAGGCACAAATCCCAGTAAGTAGGATTTCTGACGGATACTGCGAAAATTGTAATTTGCTTCGACAAAATTGGAATCTTGAATGTGGATGTTGGTGCTTGTTGGATTTGGAAGTCCTTGAATACCTCTGCGAGCAGTTAATGTTTAGTCCTCAAATGGCCCTTGTTAATGTTGATGGGAAAAAACTGTTGCGATATATCCACCAGTTATCACGTGGATCATAAAGCTTAGCATATACGAGTACATATAGCCAGTACTCGTCCTTTCTATAGCATCAATCAATCAACTATTATACTAACTTTTATATGCTTTTGTTACTACTATTTTGACTATTATTTACAAATATCTCTTGTACTAACACTGATTAGTAAGCGCGTATAGATTAGAGAGATTACTACCACAAGTTCAGGTAGTATACAATAATCTCCTATATTATCGTCTTTAATACTCGACCTCTTAATTAAGCTATTTAAGTCTTTTAAAGTATAATAATTATACTCGAATACTAAACTCCGACGAGCACGTAATTATCTAACCGTTAAATCCTACTCGAACACTCCTATAAACGCTATTTAACGGTATATAGAATAATCTACCTTTAGTATTACTAAAATCTACCTTCGGTGTTACTAAAACCTTAAACGAGGACCGAAGAACCTTAATAATAACACTTTAATAGTTTAAGAGGATTAGAATTATAAATTATACTATTTTAATTTTAATAGTCTTTTTAAGTATTACTTTTAAATCTTACTCCTTTAATTACTAATTATATAATTATAGTAGCTATACGACGTATATTAAGGCTAAACTACGTCTACTAATATGTCCTCTTAGTAATTAAGCTAGGTAGCCTAGCTATAACACTATATACTATTAGTATAGTAAATACTAGATTAGAAGCTAGAATCGATTTATAACTAACTTAGCCTATAATAGTAGAAGTATTAGAAATACTAGAAGCCTTTCTACCTAGTATACCTATACTATTAAGACTACCTTCTTTAGTAATACTATTAATAATTAATACTCCTATATACTAATAACCTAGGATATCTAGACTTAACTCCCTAGTAGTTTAATAATAAGCCGAGTTACCTAACGAACAATACCTATACGAACGTATAGTATACTATAATACCGAAATGTTAGGGTTATATAATAACAAACTCTAGGCTACCTTCTAGGACAACTTTGTAGGATAGACTAAACAAGACCTATAGGAGTGTAAAAGGAACTTAGTAACCTACTTATATAATATTCTTTCGAATCGAGGAGTTTATTTATTAGAGGCTAATTTAATCATATAAATAACCTACTACGATACTATATAGGATACCCTTAATCGATACTATCTATATACGTAGATATACAACGATCTAATAAAATACTCTATAAGGGTAATAACTCTAAAGTCTCCTACCCTTATTACTCTAACGAAATACTTTAACGAACACCTAGAACTACGGGATAATAAGGTAAAACCTAGTATAACAAGTACTCTACTACTAGTTTTAAGGGGACCATATACTATAACTTTTAGACTAACTACTAGCTACTCCTATGTAAACTAGGCTAGGCTAGGGTATTCGACTATAGCTGCCCTAGCCGCCTATAATACAACTGCTCCTAATATAAAGAATATATAGCTTGCCGGGGACCTCCTAGCTATTTTATAGCTAAGACTACCTAACAAATATAGCCGGGAGCTAGTAAACGTTAGTAAGATAATAAAGGAATCTATAAAATTCGGGGAACTAGGGGATAACTTCTAAGAATAACTCTAGATATTTATAGATGTTTACGCGATAGCCGGGCTAAATAACAATAACTAGGCCCTTTTATTAGTACTACTATACCTACTTAAAGAACTAGCTCTTTTATACTATAATAGTAGTATCTGTCCTTTAAATATACCTTTTTGCTAGGCTATATAAATACTAGTAGATCGATTCGAAAACAAGGACTACTAAACTAATAGCCTAGCGGACTAGAATTTAACTACTTTATAGTCTATAAAAGTAAAGTATTCTAAACTACGACTATCCTAGGTTTTTAACCTATATTTAAAGGAGTTAGAGATAATTAGACTACGTCTTATAGCAGAGTTTCGTAGTAATCCTATATTCCTTAACTACCTAGTTATTAGATGCCGAGACTTCGAAGTATACTATATAGTATATAATAACCCCTCGGACAACGTTCCTAGTTTTATTTAAACTTTTTAAACTTCGATTATAAACTAGGAATACGCTAATAATTAATCCTCTGCCTATTTTATACTTAATTAATTACCTAGTTAATTTTTAGAAGAAACTTTGTTTATAAATTAATAGTTCGGAAACTAAAGCAAGTTACGTAGACAGCCTTATCGAAGAGGTTCTTATATAAGACATACACTACGAAATAATAGATATATAAACACTTCTAAGTATTACGTTTATAAAAAACTAGGTTATAGACCTTGTAATTACTTTAAAGAAGAAAGTAACGCTTTATACCGAGTATATAGAGCTAAATATAACTCTAGTATATTAAGGGACTAATTCTAGACTTTCCTAACGGATATAGACTAAGAACAAATAGAAGATAATAATACTACTAAGATTAACGACTAGCTCGATATCGAAGATTATAAAGATATTAAGGACCTAGATATTAGTAGAATAGTCCTCTATAACGAAAATACTACCTATAATACTAATAACCTAGGATCTACTTTTATAATAACCCTAGATAACCTTAAAGACGATTCTACTCGATTACTAACAAACTATCTTTATAACAAAGCTCTTTTATACTTAATTAACTCTAAAAATACTATAGATCTATCGAAAGACCGTAGTTAAAATTTAGAACTACTTTAGTACCTAAAATCCTACTTCTTTAGTATTATAGTAGATATAGGAGCCGCGGGTATATTATTTATTAGATACGCCTAGTTTCTCGTATATAAATCCTTATTCCTAGCTACTAAATTAGATAAAACTATAGCTAGTTAATCTAATATAAGATATAGTATTAGTAAGACTAAAAATATAGGTTTAGTAAAAGTAGACTCTCCTATTAGTATAGTAACCTTTTAGGTAATACTACCCGGTATTAACATACCTTTTATTATATATATTAAGGACCTCGATTATCTAAGGATTACGTATAATAACCTTACTAAAAAGGTTACTATAAATAAGGGTAAAGCTTCGAAAAGTTATATAACTATCCGTATTTTTAGCTACCCCTTTATCTAGTAGGGTAACTAACAAGTAATAATAGACGAGTTATATAGAAAATACTACTAAACGCTCCTAATAGAGCTAGAACTCCGACGACTCTATTAGAGATTTAGCTACCTATCTATCTATAAACTATACGAAATACTCTAGTAAGCCGGGTATACTAACGTTACTTATAAAGTAATAGAAGTACTTAATAACTACTATAAGGAGTACTAAATATACTAAAAGTTACCTAGTCGATTTAAATTTATAATCTATAACGATTATAAATTTAACTTTAACGTTTACTTCGATATCTTTTATATCGAGAGTAAGCTAGTAGGCTATTTAGTCGACGAGGCTACTAATTACTAAGCCGGCGATTAGCTTGTAAATATTAAGGCTAAAATAGTATAGGAGCTTATACTAAGAGAGTGGATTTATATATACCTAGGACCGCTAGATATAATTACTACGGACTAGGGTATATAACTCGCTAGTAGAGAATTCTGAATATACGCTAAAATAATAGATATAACTATTAATTTAGTCCCTGTAGAAGTATATAATTCAATCGGACGAGTAGAACGATACTACGAACCTATACGGTAAGCCTTCGATATTATATCGAACGAAGCTCCTATAATTAATAGACGAACAAGACTTAAGATAGCCTTTAAAGCTATAAACGATATAGCTAGACCCTCGAGACTTGTCCCTACTCTACTAGTATATAGTACCTATACTAGGATATCGAATAACGACGCCCCTAGTATAGATATAATTTAAAGGGCTATCGCCTAGTAAAAGGCGATAAAAGAAGTAAGGCGCTATTACGTAAAATACTAAGTATAACAAGCGTTAGCTAGTCGAAATAGGCTAATTACCTTATACCTAAAAGATCTACTACTTTTATACCCTATACGCGTATAGCGCGAAAAGGGTAGCTAGATAGGCCTANCCCTTTTCGAACTATAGTAGTTTATCTATATTATAAAGAAAAGGTAGACCTAGAAGGTACTAATAAAGAGACTTTTAGTATTATTAACCCCCCTAAGCTAAGCGACGTACTACCTTCTATAAGACTCTTAAGGCTACGAACTACTAATAAGAGCTCTGCTACTATAGTAAAACCTACCGAACTACTACTGAATTCCGCTAGTACTATAGTATAATTATCTATAGCTATAAAGTATTAACCGGAAACTACTAGTAAACAACTTAGGGGCCGCCCTAGGAAGTACCTACTTATACCCGAAACTTTTATTACTTTCGAACCTTAAACTCTTAATAATAAATTAAGTACCGTAGACCTTAAAGAGATTAAAGGTTTTAAAGAGCTTAAGTCTTTCGAACTAATAGATTCTTTCGAAGTACTACTAAATATAATAATATTCGGTTCTAAATTTATCTATAATATAAAAGACAAAGGTATAGTAAAATAATAGGATAAATCAAGGCTTATTATATAAGCCTAGGGTAATAAAGAGAAACACTCTATAATAACGTAATTACCTATAATTTAACGTATAAGCTAGAGGCTAATACTTACTATTATAATACTCTTTNTTTTATACGGCCGTAACGTATAATAAGCGTACTTTTATACCAGCGAATAATTAGTATATTAATTTTATATATACCCTTCTACTAATCTACCTGTTCTATAATAGGAGGGTAAAATACTCGAGGTAAAATGGCTATAGTATAGTATACTAGAAGCGGGTATATTTTAGTACGCCCGCTATTTAAAATACTATACCGAATAATTATATATATAATTATCGACTTACGATTAATACCTCTTCTTTATAAACGAATTAGATATAATAGGTACCTTTAGAATAGTGGGATTATAAATAAACGACTCTTTAATACTCGTAAATACTTTATTTACTAAACGCGAAGAAGTAGAATTTACTACTATAAATCTACTACTTAAATCGAAGCCGCGCAAGGCCCTTATAGTATAATAACCTATAGACTTTAATAGAAGCCGTATTACGCTCTAATAAGATAGATCGATTATTCTTATATAAAAGGATAAAACAAAAGATCGATTACAGCTCGTAATAAGCCCCTACGAATATAAGGCACTTCGAGCCCTTAGAGCCTATATATCGAGCGTATACTAACCAGAGGCGGTATACGATTTATCCTTCGCTGCGCAGATTATAAATCCGGATATAGGAGACGTAGATTAACTAAATAAGCGATTATAGTAGTAAATCGACTATAAAGACCAGGGACTAAGGTTTATAGCTTTATAACCTAGTACCTTAAAACTAGTATACTTTACTAACAGATCCTTTGTAAATAACTCGGATATAACGTCCTAGCTTAGATCGGTACTAGTACTAATAGATTATACTAGATATACTAATATTTTATACTAGAACTTGTCTAAGTATAAGAGAGTTACTTAAAGTATACTAGCATTAGAATTGTACGCTTTAAGCCAGGGATATAATATGGCTATTTGTGTTAAAACCACCTTAATACGGTATCTCGGACAGTATATACTACTCGAAATTTATACTAATTTAAAGTCTATATTCGATTATATTACTAAATTAGGAACTACTAAGGAAAAGAGGCTAATAATTAACGTAATATACCTATATANGACAATATCTCCTTAATAGAGGGGAAGGATAATCTGTCCGATTTAATAACTAAATCGAAGTTAAATAGCGCCCTAAAGAAACTAATCGATACTAATTATATTAAAATTAATAGAGTTAGATAGGTAGAAAGGAACTAGTAATATATTATTTTATTATTATTTTATACTTGTTTTATAGAGTTAGTTCTATACTTTGTTATTTACTATCTTTCGGCTATTTTTATTACTTTATAAAGTACTCCTAGTATTACAATATATCCACCAGTTATTACGTAGATCATAAAGCTTAGTATATACGAGTATATATAGCCAGTACTCGTCCTTTCTATAGTATCAATCAATCAACTATTATACCAACTTTTATATGCTTTTGTTACTACTGTTTTGACCATTATTTACGAATATCTCTCGTACCAACAAAAACTAACCCAACTGATTTGGGTAACAAGCAATTCTTTCTAAAAGGACCTCGCCCATATCCCCCAGATCAACGGCGTTGAAAAAGTAGTCATCGGGGTAGGACGAAATATCGATTTCCACAATATTACCAGAGCCTACTCTACATAGAAGAACGCGCTCAGGACTGAAAGGGTGCGCAGAGCCGATCGGGAGTCCATTCAAAATCTCTCGGATTTGAGCCTTCGATCTTGCGAGGGGGTCAAAGAAAACCTTGCTAACTCTCTCCATGGTTGAGAGAATACCTGCTGGTAAGGAGTTGTAGAAAGATAATTATTGGAAGAAGTCACCAAGGTTAGGCAATTTGGTTCAAAGATGCTGCGGAAGTGATGATCCTTTAGAGTCAAGGAATATCTCGCCGAGTGAGTCAAATGCACCTTCCAGCTAATACCATCTAATTCATTGCACTCAAGGTCAAGCACGTGAGTCATATCCACGTGACATTTGCAACGATGTAAATATAGGTACCTAGAGAGAGCATTATACATTGGTAGGTAGAAAGCTGCATAATTCAAGTGCATAAGTATATAACTATCATTCTATAACTATACATTAGAGAATGGCAAACAACCTTTCCTTCCGCTATTCTATTTCTTTATCCTAACTGGTAATTACTCTTAGCTCAAGTGCTAAAGGTCAAGCTAATATCTCAAATCATTCTAACATTATACCTATTCCTATGCTAATCTATCCACAGCTACACTTATATCAGAATATGTAGCAATAACGGGGCTCATAACTAGTCAGCCCAGTATCCATCCACCCAGTCACACCTTAAAACCCATTGTCCTAGAATTACTAGAACAATCAACTTATTTATTCAAATCCACTTATTAAATTGATAAATCTATATTAATTTTAATTATCCCAACTTTCTTGTATAACTCTTTTCATTCAAGGAATTTGGGATTTTATTACAACCTACTACCTAGGTATATTCAGAGTAATACCCAAATCTCCTATCTGCCCATCACCATCATCCTTCAAACTCCCCGCCCATCACCTCCACTTCTCACATCCCATCCCATCACCGCACCACTAACCCATTCTTCAATCCATGCCAGCGAGACCCACATTATTCCGCTTCCCAAGAAAATCTAGCAACCAACATCATGTGCAATACCCTCTATAAAAAAAACAGAAGAGAATTAATTATCGAAGATATGAA
>LT855408.1:2514224-2556815 GCA_900184765.1 Hymenoscyphus fraxineus
AACTTTTGGAGAGGATTCTTTGAGCTTGGTGTAGTAGGTTTTTAGATTGATAGTTGAGGAGAAATGGAGCAGTGGGGAGAGGAGATTGGAACTTGTTTCTGCCAGGGGGGATCTGGTGGGTTTTGGGGGTGGATGGGTTTGTTGGATTGGGGGGTTGGTGGTGGTGATCGTGGTAGTGGTAGTGGTAGTAGTATTTTTGTGCCGGACGAATTCAAATAGCTGTTTTCTCTTAACCCTTGATTCGTCGGTAGATTTGCAGATGATTCTCAATCGTCTTTTAATCCATAGTAAGCTTATTAGGACGGCAGCCAAGAGCACAGTTCGCTTCCTAAGTGTATGAGTGTCTTCCTCAGATCCCGGTTCCCATAAATCGCCCCTTCCATCCACAATTTCTTCTTGCAACTAACAACCGGACCACAAATCAAGAAAATGACGGTCATCATATGATCCTAAATCGCATCGTTGTCATCCATCCAAATCTCTGATTCCTTTCATCTATTCCATTTATCCTCAGATTAAATTTGTTGCAGGCGGTCCTGGCGGTCCGTTGCTGCCGCGTTTTGGTGATTAGGCAAATATTGAGATTGGCGTGTTTGGAAAGGGATTGGATGAACTGGATGAACTGGTTGCACATGCGCCATCTGAGTTGAGTGATGGGATATGTACCCCGCGGTTTTGCACAGCATATGCCATAAGATGGATCCGGCTTTTGTTGTTTCGTCCTTGTCGTTGTTGGTATTGGAGAGTGAGCGATCGTCTTCTGACTTGGCTTGGGGGATATAAGGAAGAGGATTTGTTCCCTTTTTGAGAGCTTGAGGTTTGGTGTGTTGTTCTTCGTCTTTTTATGGTCGTGCTTGAAAGTCTTTAGCGATAATTTGTTGAGCTTTTGATAAGATGAGGTGTTCGTTGGGTTTGGTTGGCCTTTTGGCTGTGGCTACGAGTGTGGTTGGACATTCTACGTTCCAGGACCTATGGGTTGATAGGTTTGTTCTTTTCTCTTTCTTTTATCCTATACGATCCTTTGGAGAGAATTGGGATGGAGATACTGACACGTTTCTAGTAAAGATGAAGCGACAAATTGTACTCGCATACCACTGAGTAATAGCCCCATAGGGAGTGTCACTACGAATGACATACGATGTAACAAGGATGTTAAGGCTGCTGCTTCTACTTGTACTGTTCCTGGTATGCTACTCTCTTCCGAGTCCTCTTCTACAAATCTCAAGAACAACCGAAACAAGAAACTGACTGGGTGACACGAAAACAGCCGGTTCTAAGATCACAGTCGAGATGCATGCCCAGCCAAACGACCGCGCCTGTAGTCACGAAGCCCTAGGAGGGAATCACTTCGGTCCTGTCATGATCTATATGTCCAAGGTCTCTAGTGCGGCGACGGATCCAGGAAGTGGGGATTGGTTCAAGATTAGTGAGGAGGGTTATAACCCTACCACTAAAAAGTGGGGAACTGTATGTTTACATTCATCTCTTCTATTCCTTCTACCTCCTGTTACATCTTGTTCTATTCCACTTCTTCGTCTTCACGTTCCCCTGGTTTGAGGTTGTGAGAGAGGGAGCATTATACACCTGAAGAATACGTGCTGAAGATTCCCAAATAGGATTCCCTCAACGCCAACTGCGGCAAAAGAGACGCCGTCGTTCCGGCCAGTATCGCTCCAGGTGACTACCTCATTAGAGCCGAGGCCATTGCTCTCCATGCTGCTTCATCGGTTGGAGGTGCTCAGCCATACGTGTCATGTTACCAAGTCACCGTTACTGGTTCGGGAACTGTTACTCCTCCTGGTGTCAAGTTTCCGGTATGTTTTCCCAATTCACGAACTTTTCTTTCTGGTGGTCGGACGAGTGACGGAAAAGAATGAGGATAGGATGGAGTGAGTTGTGGGTTGTGAGTACTATAGCTAGCTAATTACCTTGACATAGGGCGCTTATAAACCAACGGATCCTGGGATTCAGGTTAATATCTATAATAATCTCAAGGAGTATATCATTCCTGGTCCTCCTGTTTTCACTGGATGAGAAGTCTTCTCTTTGCAAGAGGGACTTAGGTTTGGATGGATCTGATGAAAATTAGCGGAGGTGATTTTGGGAGGTATCATATTGATGTATCGGATGAAAGTCCGATTGTATATACATTCTCTTTCAGTACATAGGTATTATTTTTCCAGCCTAATAAGTCATTCAGTGCTTTGACCACGACTCAAAGGACTCTTCATACAGCAGAACTTTCATTAGCGGCTTGTCATATTATTCCATTTCAGCTCGTTCTCTTTGGTGTTGAGCTGTAGAAAGGGGAGTAATGTGTGAAGGGATTCTCTCACTTGGTTTTTTGTATGAAGGGTTGTGTGAGATTAAAGAGATGTAAATTATTCGATCATTGTTTGCCCCTTCCATATGCTTCTTCTTACCCATGTACACCCTCTGGGAATTCGGTGTCAGACATTTCCTGATACCGTCCTAATTAGGTAGTTAGAAGTGGAGATTCTAGCGATATGACTAGGACAGAGGGTTAATAGGCTGTCCGCTTAACTTTTAACTTTTAAGAGAGTTTAAGCGTAACCTAAGCTTTCCGTAAGCTATCTGCATATATTATAGGGCCTTTTCCCCTCCCTTTATCTCTATAAACCACTTACAAGTAAGATTACTTAGTCGTTTTCACCTATCCTTCTCTATCCTAACCTGTAAGTCCTTTCCTAATTTGCCGTCTTATAAGTCTCTCTACTTCTATAATTTCCTATACCCCCACTCTATCCTCCCCCCCCCTCTCTCTATAGGTAGATAGATTAAGCAAATAAGTAAATAAGAACTGCGTCTTTGGTCGCATATTTGAGGTTTTGCGCCTACCGTTAGTGTTAGGAAAGTGCGCACTGGGAAAGGTTTTATACCCTAGGACGGCCTACGACGGGTGTCTGGTATTTCCTGACGCAGTTACCAGAGGGATAGTATATAATCACTACTTAAAGAGAAGTTAATCTTATTATACCTAATATCCTTATATTAACTTATTTTGAAAGCAGTGAATGAAATCTCAAAAGCAATGCGCAAGTCGGTCATCTAAAGTTAGATTGGTTATAGCGGATCATCAAGTAAGTCTCTTTGTAGAATACTATAGTAATTCGAAGCAAAGGTAGTATAAAACTCAATAGAACTAATTGAAATAGTTTTTATCTTAACTTTCTAGAGTATTTTATGATTTGAATAGCGATAAGATTAGAATAGAAGGATGTCGAAATGCTACAGGACTTGACAAAGGTACTATACGATTCTTGACCCATACGGGGTTTATTCTTCGACCCGCCTTCTTATTTCGGATGATTTTCAACGCACGGATGGTTTTGGATGTTTGACGTGGGAAGAGACTTGAAACTATATACGAAAAGTGCTCGAGTAATTGCCGAATTTACTGTAAAACACGCCCACAATGGCTCCCGCCCTCATAAGATTGATCACGTGAAAACATTAGAATAAAGTCACTGATTTTTTGAGATGGTTTCCAAGAACATTCTAATATAAATTTATGTTTCGTAGTTTGGAGTACACATATGGTAACGGAACTACCTCTTTATATACGTGTACTGTACATCTGTTGTCGTATCAAGCTATCACGCACATTTCAACCAGATATCCATTAGTTCCCGCTAAGCGATAACGCAAATGAAGGACGTACCGAATGTTACTTCTTAATAGAGAGGTTTTGCCGCCGAAAAATAATAATAGTAGTAAGGTTTATTAGCGTATAGAAAATAAGGCTTACTATTTTTAATGAGGTTTTACTACCTGAAAATAGTAAAGAAATAATAACGAATAAAGTGAACGTAAGGACGATTTCTAATCGTCCTAAATACAAAAACAATCGTCCCAAATATATAGACAGATATAAGAGTCTATTTAGAATACGAAGGCTTGTATCGCTCGACCTAGGCTTAAATAAGGAGTGAAAAGTAGGTTTTCCACTGTTATTTTGTGAATAAACTTCGAATAGCAGTATTTGTAGTTGAGCCTCTAAATAACCTTCGAATAGTAGCAAGGTATTTTAAATAAAACGGTCAGATATTGTACGGATTTTGTCCACTTCTTGGTATAACCTTATTACTATTTTATTCACTATTTTTCGATGGTAAAACCTCTCTAATAGGCAAGCGCTAAACACAGGATTCGAAATATGCTTCGACTTACTAGAGTTTGTTTTCCCACGAATTACTCGTACTCTAAGGGTGGATAATAAGGGGCCGTTTTTCGACACAGCTGCCTACATCTAGTAGAACTACCACCCAAATGGCCACAGAACCTATACATTTAGTATACTAAGTAACTACGTGATTACGAATGACTTAGAGGCAACACGGCTAAATATCAAATTATAGTCATTCGTCATTGTTCATTCAAGTATACCTAAATATGGGTGTAGACTAAGGTTTTGATATGGTGGTCCGTGTTAAATATCGGCCCATAATTATCCACACTTAGTGCTCGTATTAAACCGTAATATCGACGAATGGAGTATTATGTAGGCTATAATAGTCGTCCGGGAGTCCGTCCACAGACCAAGTACAGAGCCGAGTTTTAAGTAAACCTTAATTAAGGTAATCTATCATCTATATCCAGGTATACGGAGTAATATCCTTACCACTAAAAGAGGTAAGAATAAACAGGCCCTCTTGCTCAGGAGTAATAAGTCGCTCTCAAGATCGTTAAATCGCCTGATTCGCTAAAGTTCAGCCCAAACCTGTAATATAGACATTTCAAGGGGGGGTTGAGCCGATCTTTATACGCCTTGGAAGATAACTCTACGTGTAGTCTGCTTGTTAAGGCGGACTCGATTGTTTGGGAGACAGATCTCGCTAAACACTCCATTGTAACTTCCATTTGCAGTAAGTTTTAGTTACAGTTGTAGCTAGTATAGGATAGTGCGCTAGGAATATCAGATTTTGGCACTGGCGCATTAATATACAGGGCTTTGTAACTAGATGTAGTCTGTCTCCTAGATAATTGATTCCCGCCTTTTTCTTATAAATTTTAGTTGTGGTTAGGGTTAGGCCTAGATTCAGGTTAGTAGAACATAAACTCGGGGCTTACTATACAGTAATAGAGTAGGCGACAGACAGTAAGATTATTGCTTTGAGCAGTTTGTAATATTCTCATACAGAAGAAGCAAAAGAGGCCTGTTAGCTGTATAGGAGGTCCAACAGCCTTTATCACTTCTTCAGTGTAGTTTTGGTATGTGAACACTATGACATGCGGATTTCAAATAGTAGTAGGTGAATCATTGTCCGTACCCCTATTATCTTACCTAGTAGCTTTAGGTAAAGAAATCTGGCTGCTGTTTTTTAAGTAACGTACATTAGCTATAAATTAAAAGCTCTTTATTGCCTATATAGAGACTATTGCAATAAGGCTCTTAATAACGCTCTATATTACATATTTGTAATAGAGTACTTTACTAAGCTCAAAGTGATTTAAGAACGATGATTTTAATCTAGCTACTTATTCTATCCATTACACGATATCAACTCAAGTTAGAAGTTATCATGTTTAGAATAAATATATTAGGGGGTGTTTAGCTTACCTAATTTAAAGATTTGTACTACCTAAAAAGAATTATATGTAAATTAGATTTATATATAATTTAAGATATACGCGGGTATTTAGATAGCTATAAAAGTTTCTTTTGTACTAATTATAAATTTGTTATAAATTGTAAATATAATCTATTTAAGAATTATATTACTTAAAAACCTTTATAAAAGAATTAAACCCTTAACCCTTTAGTTTTAAGATTTATATAAATCTTTATATAAATCTTTCTTGATTTTACATACTAATTATATACTAAAACTTAGTAAGATCTACCTAGCTCGCTTATAAAACTACGTTAATAAATAACTTGAAATATTACTTTAATATACCGGCGTACTACGAGCCTAGGAGTAATCTACGTACTCTATTAAAAAAACGTTAATTATACGATAAAAAGAAGAGAATTAGTTATTTCGTCGCTATACTAGGAGTCTAGGCCTTAGCTAATTATTTCCTATAAAATTATATTAAAACTCTATAATATACTTCTAGGCTTAAGAGGGACAAATAGATAGTAGAATTACTCGAGGGATACCTAAATTATATAAGAGATAGTCTCTATATTACCTAGGAAGCCTTTAGTATATTAGAGAATATACTTATATAGAAAGGTAGACTTGTACTTACTCGATATATAATAATAAGGGAGTAACTTAGTATATTTTTATATATAGTTATAAGCGACTTATTACTACGTAAATTAGCGGAGCGCTTTTAAAGGTAATAAATCCCTACGTTCTAATTAGATATAGATAATTACTTATTTTACTAGGAGTACTAAAATAATTTAGTATAATTTTTATAGAATAATAGGCATATTACTCTCGGACGCTATTTATAAGTCGGCAATTACTTAATTAGATCTAACTTAAATACTTCTTATAATATAAATAAATCTAAAGAATTATTCTTAGTTTAAAGACTATCTTAGAGCGATTAATAACACTTATATTCTAGTTATACTATAGTATAAGAAGAGGTTTAGTTTTAGAGATAAACAAGGTAATTTGTCTTAAAATATACTTACTATTTATACGTTTAATATACGATTTATATATATATTATCTAGCTAAGAGGGTAGTATAGCAGATTTAACTTTATAGGTATATACTATATGTATAAGAGTTATCTAGATTCTAAAGGGGAAATATATTCTTAGTAATTATAGCTTTCCTAGCTTACTAGAATACCTAGTACTATATTACGGCGTATAGTACTATTTAAATAAGTAGAAATAAGTAATTATAAATAAATAAACCCCTAAGACTAAGAAGGAGCTCTTTAACCTACGCTATACTATATTATAAAACGTTATTAAGCGTATATTTAGAGTTTTAAAGACTAAGTTTAAGATATTATAAGTACTAAGGAAATTTAAGATATAAGTATAAGCTAAACTCGTTTTTACTCTATATACTTTATATAATATATTAAGCTTAATTATAGGCCCTAATTATAGCGAAGGAATAGAGCTAGAAGACTAAGACTAGGATAAAGATAATAGAGATATTATCTTTATAGATAAGACTAGATATTATACTAATCCTTATACTAGGGCACTAGGAAACGAGATAAGAGATCGAATTACTACTTCTATATAGGAGGCGGAGTTATAAAGAAGAGCTAGTAGATAACTTATATATATTCTTAGTATTATTACGTTACTACTATAGTTTTTTAATAAGGTACTAGTAGTAAGCTATAATATAACGTTACTTTATACCCTAGTTTTCTTAGTTAAAAGTAGTCTAATTTACTTAGTTTTTTTTTTATTTAAAAGAGATGAATCTAAATAATAATTTATATAATTAAAAGATTACTATATATTATAATATTATTATAATAAAGTAGAATATAAAAGTTACGTTTAGTAATAGCTCGCTTAGCGATAATAACTACCTATAGTTAAGTTTTATAAAATAGTAGAATTATTATTATTAATTAAGTATAAAAATAGAACAAATAAAACCTCTACTACTAAACCTCTCTAAAGTTCGTCTAAATCTAATTCTAACACTTCTCTTTATTATATAATAAGTTAATCTAAATAATCCTCTAGTAAATCTAGTAGTATATAAACTAAAAGTATCTCTATAATCTATACTATTTAGAGGTTCTTATTACCCTCTTTTATTAATAGATATTCTATTATAAACTCTAAGACTCGAAGGACCTTTATAATAGTAAGTACTTCTTAGTTAGTTAAAAAAGGCTTGTCCTATACTTTTATAAGAGCTTGTTTATATAAAGCCTTATTTCGTATATCCTCTAATTATTTACTAGACGGTGTTTTAAAGGACTAAGCTATTTAAGTAATACTATAGCTTATATTCTTAATACTCTTAGCGCCTAAAGGTTTTAATTGTTTACTTAATAATAGATCTTTCGATAAACTACGTTTATTTACTCTAGGGTTATTAGTATTTATAGATTAGATAGCCTCTTATTATATATTTAACTATAGTTCCTTAAATAGATCTTAGTCCTTTAATCCTTTATCCTTACCTAACTTTTTAGGCTTCTTTTACTTTCGAGCCTTACCGTCTTTACTACTATAGTATACCTTGTATATATCTAATTTAGTATTTAATTATTATAATTACTCTATAGTTATAGAGTTACTAACGTTCTTTATATAATTAAGTATAGGATTAACTATAAAACTAGCTTATTTAAGTATAGAATTATCTATATCTTTAGGATCTATAGTATTAGAATCTATAGAATTATCTAAATTATCTAAATCCTTAAAGTCCTAATAATCGCTATTAGGGTATCCTTATATATATTTATATTTACTACTAGTAACCTTCTTTTTATTAAGCTTAGTAAGAGTATAATAATAAGGAAAACTCTTATTCTTTTATAGTTTTACCTTTAAGTACTTCTATAATTATATTAGATTAATTAATAAATAAAAGAAGTAGTATTTACTATAATATAATCGGCCTAGATAGGTAGATCTGCGAATATAATAGAGCGTTCCTCGTCCTATCTAAACCTAGAATTCTTATAGAGTTTATATATAATTTTAAAGTCCTTTTACAAGGTACTATATTTAGATTAACAAAAGCGTCCTTATTTATATAGAGTATATTAATTACTATATATCTTTTATATTTATTTAGGAAAGTTACTTTTACCTACTTCGCTATCTTCTCGCTTCTCTCGTATAAACTCTAGGAGCTTAAATATATTGTTTTCTATTTATTTAGAATAGCCTCTCTTTTATAAGGCTATAGCTTATAATACTTGCGTTTAGGTAGGTTACGCTAAAGGTAGACCTTATAACGAGTCCTAGGGGGTAGAGTCCTAGGGGGTAGAGTCCTAGGGGGTAGAGTCCTAGGACGAACCGCCTAGTAGTATAGGATTCTAGGTCTTCTTTTTTCGCCCTATATTATATATATATATAAAAGTTAAAGAATTAAAAGAGTTAAAAGAGAAAGAGAGGTAGGAGAAGTATAATTACTCGGTTAAGTACTTAGTTAGATAGAACTAACTAAATCGTAGTATAGTACTAAAAATTAGCTATATAGACAAAACCTATAAAAGTCGACGAATATACGACAATATAAAAAAAACTTTTATACTAGCTAAACGGTAGTATATTTATTTTGTCGTAATAGTGTAATTTATATATAAATCAGGAAACTTTTACACAAGTCCTTAGGGTCCTCCAGCCCGTGCAATTCTTAGATTTTTATCCCTAATTTGTATGGAGAGATTTGCGTAGCCAAACACCCCCTTAATCTATAGAGGGTATATTTAATAAGTAATTTGATTAGAAATCTGGCTAAAAACTAACCTGTTTTATTCCTTAGTATAACTACTATAATAAGAGCTAGGTATAAGTGAGAAGATAATTTTAGCTAGGAAGGCTACTAGACTTTACTAATAGTTCATTTAAAAAGGCTCGTTCTCTTAATTTAATAGAATAACTTAATTACATAACGTGTTTTACGATTACAATTATTTAAATTTTGTTTAGTTCATATCTAAAGTGCTTTATTAATTTAGTAAAAAGAAGTATTAAAAAAATCTAAACGATACTTAGTAATATTCTCTTGAATAGACTTATTATTCCATACAAATCTTAATAGTCCGCTTTGATAAAGAACTAATTAATCTAACCATCCAGGTTTTACGACTAAGAATAATAATTAGTAATACTCGCTTACTAGTTTAGAAGATACTTCCACTTAGTTATCAAGGGCCGAGCTTGTAACAACGTACCTGGGTCTGGGTTCTAGCTCTAACTAGCTGTATAACATACTAGTAGCCCAGATTTAATCGCTTAGGTCGCCTAGGGAGAAAGATCATTAGGGTCGTTTCCTTGAAAAGATATAGTATTTTTAGCTTGAAATATCATATCAGAGTAAGAATTTCGCATGATTACCTGTTCTATGACATCTCGTTGATGTTAATTGACCTCATGAACCAGGAATTTGATGCGAAACCTTTGCAAAAAGCGGTTTCTATATACCCAGGATATTCCTACAGGTTTGCCTTTAGGATTCCAAGCACCGAGAAATGGAACGAAATAATGAACTTCTAGAATTTTAGGAGAAAGTAAAGGCAGCAGAAAGAATGGGCTTTCGGTGCGAAAACGCTCTTGTTACAGGTCAGTAATACAATAATGTGGTTCCTAGCGAAGTGACTTTGACGCTCAACCCCCTAGATTAGCCTAACAGTCACTTGATATCATCGGGGTGATTCTGTGCCCTTGACGCTCATCGGTCATTCTCTCATACGGAAGAAACCCAAAGAACTTTGAGTAGTTTTACGGTCAGGCAGAATGGGCGCCTATCCCCATTTTTGATTGAGATGCAAAATGCTCGCCCGAGCTTAGAGGGAACAATAAACAAGCAGGCACAGAAAGAAACAAGAATTGGAATCTGATAAGCGCATAAAAGTTTCCTCCAATCCGTCCCTTGATTCAAATTCAAGAAATCTTTTCAAAGTATCAACTCCGAGTTTGTCACCATTCCAAAAGGCAATCAGTACCATCTCGACCCTTTTCAGGATTCTCGCCGGACCCGACATTTTGGGTAAGCGCCCAAACCCATGGAAAAATCACATGAGAATCGCGTAGCACATCAAGTTCAAACTCAAATCAAACGACGCCACAGATATACATATGCGGGAGTAACCAAAGATCGCAACCATCTCATACCTGAATTAAGCGCTTTCCGGCCCGAAAAGCGACCAAGTCAATCCGTCATTTGGAAGCGTTGTGTGCTCCCATTCAAGTTTGGATTAGTTGATACCTGCCCTTCATGCGCCTGCGGACCCCTCAATGACCTCACATCACGATGCATCTGCCGCCTGCGATTCCTGCTTCTTGCATACTTCTACCTTCTAGTCTCAGGTACGAGTAAGGGGTACAGGAGTGTGGTGTGGGGAATGGTTTTAGCGCTCTGGACCCCAAAACACACCCGGGAGTTCATTCAGTCGTCTTCGTAACGCTCTTGCATTAGAAAGGGGGGTTTCTTTACGCCAAATGTTATATGGCTTTGAAAAAGTGTTAAACGGCTTTGAAGTGACATGGCCCCCCAGCTATATTACAGTGCGTTCCAGGGTACCCTTGATGCCTCGTAACAATGCCTACAAAATATCGTAACTACAACCTCGTCGTCGCTACCTTGCCGTCGCTGTCAAAATTCACTATATTTATATATAATCTTTTAGTGTTATAAAAACTTATATTATTAACTAAACTACCTTTAGCTATCTACTAAAAACTTATCGTAAGGAGCATCCAACTACAATTCGTCCTCCTTAGCGTTATTATCTTACGTATAATCCTGATAGCGTGGGTGGTGGGGGTTTATATTCCCCTAACCCTGACCACTAGCCCTAACCCGAACCCCTAACCCGTCGACTAGAAAGACCCCTAGGGCGCGTAGGAGTCGTTGTAAAAGTCGTTAAACATCGAGGTGTGATTGCGATATAATAGCGATAGTAAGGGTATTCGCAGATGTAATATTCGACGGTAAGGGTGCGACGACGAGGTGGACGACTTGGTATCATCAGATTAGTGGTTACGATAATTATTGTTACGATATTACAAGTCACCAGGAGTACCTGGTAACACACTGTAATATAGCTGGGGGGCCTGGTCACTTCAAAGCCGTTTAACACTTTTTCAAAGCCATATAACATTTGGCTTCTTTACTTTGACCAACTAGTTCGAAGTAGTATGTTAGTGATAGCTTCATTACACCACATTTTCTGATTTATGCGCCGTCCATCGTGTGTGTTGGAATGCCTGCAAACACGAGGTTAGTTATGCACACCGCATTTTTGACCCGACAGGTTGTCTTACAGTATCACCGAGGAAAAGCTTGAAAGTAAGGTTAGAGTCTGTACAACCAACAAAACAAAACTGTATTTTGAAGTTCTTTTTTGTATCTGCGACTTATTACATTCTTTACGTTTTTCCGCCTATCGTTTCGTTCTATTCGTCGCGTTCAGGCGTAATATCTCCAAATAACAAGAGAAAGCAAGTCAAGATTTACCGGCCTTATGGAAGCCCTATACTTTTGTTATGATACTGAGAATCTAGAAGCAGCCACAATCGTATTTTCCCTTTTGGGCGGCGCTAAAGTCAAATCACAATGCCTCCTATCAACGGCCGTCGGATTTCTTCCAGCGAATGCCAACGAGGGGCGGGGTTCTTTCCCGTCGCCAATGGACCCGCTGATCGTATTACCCTTGGGTGATATGCAGTGTTACCCGTATCTGAGAAGACTCGGAGAGGCCAGAGGATTCCGGGGGGCCGTTGGTTTTGTATAAGTCTGGCTGCGCGTCTTTGCCTCGTCGGATTCTGACAAGGGATGTTGTCAAGTTGAGCGTTGTATGAAGAGAGAAAGGTAAAAAACCCGTCAAACCCGGTGAGGTGTCTCGATAGGGAATGGTTGTCGCTTGAGTGGAGAAGCTTAAGTTGTCCTCCGGGCTGAACCGTGCCAATGAGAAACTGCGCACGGTAGTGATAGCGAACCTGACTGTTCCAAGCCGTGGGGAAGAAAGACTGCACGACAGAGGAAGATCTTTTCGATCTCACCGTGCCGTCACCGCTGAAAACTCACAACTCGGTTCTTGGTCTCGCTTGGGATCGCACTCGGGCATGGGACTCGGCAACTGCGAAGTACCTCCGTATATCAAGATCTGACGACAAGATGTACTTCGAAGTAGAAACTGCACAGAACCAGTGTGGCTACAAGTACCAAGCAGTCCGTATCCCAGCTGCATTGTTCACGATCGCCACCGACGATAGAGTGATGGCTACCGTAGCATCACATCACCCCGAAAAGCTGGCTCATAAGCAAGCGAACTGCCAGATTGGGCGGTTGTCATCCATTTGAATAACGAAATGCCTCTCGGATGGCCCCCCATGAGCAGAGAGAGGGAAGCCTGGCGGAAGGGAAATTCCGGTGGGTTCAGTGGAGAAGGAGAGGTGACGGAGTGATGCCTTGGGGTCCAGGGCGGCCTCTTTACAGGCTGCTTCTGCCATGGGGTCAATATCACATCTCGATGGCGCAGTGATAGCTCTGCACCAAAACCGTATCTTGAACCCTGGGAATACCAATCAACCCCCGCAACGTTCTGTTATGTAGTTCCTGAATGTTGGTCTCGCACACTGCACACCACCACACACTATGGACTGGTGCAAAGCACACAACACATGCTCTCATCCTTACAAAAGCCTCTTTCTGCATGTGTCAGGGTACCTGGCATCACACAATGTACCTTGTCCAGCAACCGTGTGTGTTTCCCTCGGCTGTCCTCTCACCCTGTCTTCCCCCTCGAGTCTGCCGTTCTGCCAAGCGGACATGCGGAGAAAAGACGATAAGTGCCCACTACGCATCCATCACATTAAACAACGGAGTGGCGCCCCAATTGTCATGTTTGAAGGATCTTGATAACCAAGAAAATACCGAGATCTTGAGAGGCCAAATTGAAGAGCAAAATCTTGTCTATAGAATCTTGCCGGCCAAGATTCCTGTGCATCAAAACCTGCACCCTCGCCAACCTCTCCATCCCACCCACTCTGATCTGAGCTTATCTCTCAACACGTCTCTCGCCACGCTTCATCAGGTATATCTAAATACGGCCCTCAAAGATGCGCCCATTATCCGTGGCGGCACCGACGCTTGCTATTATCACCACTTTTGCCTCCTCGGTTGGTGCCCTCCAATCTATTGGGAACTCGCCATGTGCAACGCAGTGCGGAAATATTTTGAGTAGTACTTCAGGATTCGATATAGAGTGCCAGGACGCCAGATACTACTTGACACCAGGTTCAATATTTCAGGCCTGCGTTTCTTGTCAATTAGCGTCTAAGTATGTGGATCCGCAAACAAAACAAACAGATTTGCAATGGGGGTTATGTAAGTTGCCTGTCTGTTCAATAAATCCAGTTTAGGAGCTGATGATGGCCTTTACAGATAATATTAGATATGCCGTGAGTTGGTGCTTATTTGGCTACCCAAATAACAATCATACGGATAGTACGCCGTGTACAACAAGGTATGTTTTTCAAGCTTCGGTTCTCATCAACTCGGCTGAACAACTCCCAGTTTCTCCTGTGGGTTAGTGCAAAGTGGTTTCGAGTTCGACTCACTCAATCCTAATTCTTCACAATACGGATATTGCACACAATATCATCCCAATGATGTTCTGTCTTGCAATAATTGCCTCAAACTGCAACAAGGAAAGTTTTATCTCAACAATTGTAAGCTTTACCATGCTCCATGTGATGCTTATCTATTATCAGCTTAACTTTACTAACGAGAAGTCTAGTTGCAACGGCTCTAGATGCAGCTTGTCAACAGCAGCCCGCTCCCGGACAAACAATTTCAGTTGAAGGGAACGTATTCTCAGATGTAAAACTAAACATCAGTACCCCACAACCCGATGACGGAGGCAATTACTCCCCAATGGGCGGACTTTCCGTCGGAGCGAAGGCAGGTATCGCAGTGGCAGCCCTCATAGTTCTATTAGCCATTACAGGCTTCTGCATTATTTGGAACGGACGTCGACGTCGTCGTCGTATATTGCAGCAAAGACAACGAGAAAGCGGCTACGCAGACTGGAGAACGCACCACAATTTCGAACAAGCAGAAGTTCATGGTGGAAGCGGGCCTGGCGATGCACCAATGCAAGATGGCAGTTCAAGCGCAGGTGGATTTTTCGATTCTCCGGCGAGTACGAGACCCTTAGTCAATTCAAGGCCATGGCCATCTGCGAATCGGGAGGAAGAAAGCCCTCTGAGTGCCGTGGGAGAGAAAGCATACTTCAGCCCTTATTCAAGTCACTACTCAAGTCCTGTGTCGCCTGAACAACAGATGGCTATGGGGACTTGGTCGCCAGATCGAAAGGGGAGTGTAGGGTTTGGTAGGAGCCAGACTCGGAATGTCGACAATATCGAGAGGGTGGAGAGGGAACCGGATGGTGACAGAATCGAGATGCAGAATGTCGCGCCAGTCCTCCTTCATCCCGGGAACGGACGAGGAAAACCGGCTGGACCACATCCAGAAGAACCAAGAAACTTTTAGTTTTCTTAGTATCGAAAACTTTCCTCACTTCTCAATACTGGCGCTGCGGTTCATTTACGTGTCGCATCTATCAGTGAATTTTTCGGACGATTATTTGGCTATGGGATTTCTATTTGTTCTCAAAGGAGAATGGGGAAGGAGTAAAGGAGGAACTGTAAGTCATATCGGTTTGGCGGCGTGGGTAGAACATGTGGCTAGGTCACATTTGATATGGGAATATTGGGCTGTTCATTTTATTTGTTTATGTTCTTTTTGGATACCCGGACGATGAAGGATCTCATCCTGTTTTTTGCTTTCATTTTGGCATATTGCGGATCGCTATTGTTTCAACGACTTAATTAGATACAGAAGAGAAGAAGAGGGACAGCAAAAGCCGGGGGCTGGATTTAGGCAGGAGGCCGTGGTAGGAACGAGTATTATATGTATGACCAATTTGCACATATAGTTTTGTTCCAACAATCACATTTCTTACAACGTTATGGGACAACTCCATCGCAATGTGAACGTTCAAACTCACAAAATTGCATCCGTCAGTAGAACTAAAACCCCCCACCCGCTGAAGGTATCACAAAGAGCCTCATCAATCACGTACTTTTTGCGCGCGGTACGATACTTACCAGACGCATTCGGCAAAGCCGAGTTCCAAAGGTAAGCTGTGAGATTTTGCTCGATGCTGTGCATATTAGGTGGGTGTGTGAGGGAGGAGTGCGACTGGTGTACTGTGAATGAAAAGCGATAGGGTGGAGTGGGTCAACGCCAACGGTGCTCTTGGGCGTGGGTTTCTTGTACGAGGGGGGGTAGAAACTGAGGTTCCAGCATAGGGGCTTCGGTACCGGATAAATTGAGGAGAATGTTACGTTGACTTAGGGAGAGGATGATTGTTGAGTGGTTGGATCCTGTCTAGTAGAGGATAGAAGGATGGAATTTGTAAGCTGATGACGGTGCAGAACTAGCGCTCTTGTTTCTTTGTGCTAATTACCTGTGGAAGGAGGTGGGTCTTGTGGCTATGTTGCTTGAGTTCTGAACGTGATTGCAAGGTTGCTACAGTGTTAATATACTATGACGGAATAAACCTGCTTGATCCCTTGTAATAAGCCTTCATGGGCAAAGTATTCAAGTATACCTATGAGAATTCTCTTCTCCAACAGCGATTGGACCACAAGAAGACTCAAATGTCATACTTATGCACTTAATAAAGACTTGGTTATTGGCTGTCATTTCCATACTACCGTATTAATTCGAATATAAGATAACATCTGTGAATAAGATAAATGGTTATATAAAAGAAGGTTCAAATCTCTCAAAATATTAATATCTTATAAGTCTAGCCAATTAGATAGCTAGGATCTAAATCTCCTTATTTTATATTAGTCTTCGAGCACTTATCCCACCACCACCCCATACTCTAAATCGCTCAGGATTAAAGGATTGTACGATTAAAACTTGGTTCTAAAATTAGGATATAAAAAACTCGCATATAAATTTTATAAAAAGTGAGGCTATTCCTATATTACCCCGCGTATTAACCCTACTATCGTACACTTTATCTGTCTATATCTATATCTATATAGTTCACTTCGTCAAAATCAGGGGAGAACTCCTCGTCGTCGTCACTACCAAATATATCCTCTGTATCCTCGCTACTGTCAGTGGTTATATTCTAGTCTTTATATAGGGGGTCGATGTAAAGGTAATCACTCGCTTAATTTACGGTAATTGACAGAAATACCCCCTAATTTATTATAAATCACTCAAATACCCCCTGCGTAATTGGATTTTGACCGAAATACCCCCTAATTTTATACCCTTCGAAATAGTCGAAAAAAAGGGGTAGTTCTGTTACTATATTAGAAATAAGGGGTAGTTCTATTAGTATCGCTTAGAAAGAGGGGTATTTCTATTAGAATATAAGAGTTATAAGATTCTATTTCTTTATAGTTTATATAGTATATTACACTAAAAAGTAGATAAACAATATAAATTAGGCTACTCGTACTTACTTCTTACCTCGTAGTCTACTTCTAGTAGATTTTAGGGGTAGTTAAGCCTAGTAGTCCTTACCCTTACGCTTACGCTTATTATTCGCTCCTTACTCCTAAGTAATATCCTTAATTCCTTTAATTTATTATTCCTAAGCCTCCTAAGTAATATCCTTAATTATATCCACTTATTATTCCTAGGCCTCCTAAGTAATATCCTTAATTATATCTACTTATTATTCCTAGGCCTCCTAAGTAATATCCTTAATTCTATCTACTTATTATTCCTAGGCCTCCTAAGTAATATCCTTAATTCTATCTACTTATTATTCCTAGGNTTTAATTCTATCTACTTATTATTCCTAGGCCTTCTAAGTAATATCTTTAATTACGTTACCCTAGTCTTGTTATTAAGCGCTCTCCTTCTTATAAAATAGGTATTTTAAATTAGGTCGCTTTTTATAAGAGTTCTCCTTCTTATTCTTATATTAATTAGCTCGTTGTTCTTCGTCTATATTACCTAGTATATATATAAGATCTTAAAGTATTAGTCTAAGTCGCTTTTCTTTAGAGTTAACTTTTAGTTCCTTGTCCGTATAATAATAGTAGCTATTAATAATACACTAATTCGGGTTATACTTTACTATCTCTTCTCTACTAAATACGTTTAAAACCTTAGGAAACTCGTTAGGTTCGATATATTTAGGGTAAAGTGCTCTACTACTAGTTGTATTATATCGTTATTACTTATACTCTTATACTAGCTTGTCCTTGTTATTAAGGTCTAAAATAATTAATAGAGTTTTATCCCGCTTATATTACTCGTTTATAAGTCTCTCTTCTTTATATTCCTTAGTAATCTATTATTTAATCTATTATTTACTAGTCTCTAAGCTAGTATCCGTATTATCTTTACTATCTTATCTAGGTACGCTCTTAGTAGTATTACTAGGTTTATTAAGTTTATTAAGTTTATTAAGTTTATTAAGTTTATTAAGTTTATTAAGTTTACTAAGTTAATTATCTAAAAATCCCTGAAATTTATTATTATTATTATAATTAATTTAATTGTCTAAAAACCCCTAAAACTTATTATTATTATCCTTATAGTTATATTATAAGTTGTCCTAGTCCTCCTACTTATCTACTACCTCTTATTCTAACTCTTCTTCCTCTTTAAGTAACGTTAGAACTCGTTCGTAGCGAGAATAAGCTATAGAGGCCTTTTTATAATCTATTAGGTTATAGAGAGTAGGAGAGTTATTAATATCTTAGATATATACCTCCTAGTTTATAAATTCGTTATTATCTAAATCTATTATATTATCTAGTAAAGTATCCTTTACTTATTAAGCTTATCTATACGTAAATAGTACGCTTATATAGGTTCGAGAGTTATAGTTAACCTTAGAGTATTAAGTATACTTACGAGTAAATAATTTATAGTTTCTTTAAATCCGAGCTTTTCAAGGTCTACTAATATAGTACTTAATTTTAGATAGAAGAATATTATAATCTGGTATAAGTTTATCTATCGCTAGTATTAGCTTAAAAGTAGTTTTATAGGTAGCTTTATAGGTTATAATTAAATATCTATAATAGAAGAACTAAATAGGATTAATCGCTAGGTCTTTATAATAAGTAATAGCGTGTAAGTAAGGTAACTAATAATCTTAAAAGGTAAGGTAGGAATAGGTACGATTTATAAGGTTAACTTAATAGCGGTGTTTTATAGGCGTATCTACTTAAAAGACGTCTTTACTATAAAGCGTAACTTTATACTTTTAAGCGTAGGCTAACCGTTCGTTATATAGCTTCTATAGCTTATTTACAAGTTTAGTATTTTTAGTAATTAAGGTACAACGTTAATAGAACTTTTGTAGTACCTAGGTTTATATTACGTTAAGTATTTATAGGGGTTGTTTATTATAAAAGAGACTCTATATCGAATTAACGCTTTCTACTATATTTAAAGTATTATAGCTAAAACGTACTAGGTTCTTTTTAATAACTACGTACTTTAAATATATATTTAGTAAAATAGTATTAATATATTTAGCTAGAGTTTCTCTCTTATAGTACTTCTTTTTCTCCTCCTTAATCTTTATAAATATATTATCCTAAGTCTCCTTGTCTTTTACTTTATAAAGTACCTACTAAAGCTTTTATACTCCCTAGCTATATTAAAAGGAGATATTATCTATAATATATTAATAATATATAAGAGCGTAAGCTAATAGAAAGGCTTATAGAAGCTCCTTTTAAAAACCTTTTTAATAATTACTAATTAGTACCTATTTCTTATTCTTAGGTTATAATTAGCGGAGTATTAGAAAGGCTAGTTATATATACCGGAAATACTACCTCTAACACTCTTTGTTCTTAGTAGATATAATAGCCTAGTAAATTAGTAGTACTTTATTATTCGCGTTAATTATAATAGTTATTATAAGAACTATCTTATATTTTAACCGAGTATATATATTATTAATTATAAGAAAGTAGTAAAGGTATTAGACAGATTTATAAAGTAGTCCTAGTATAATAAATACCCCTTTAAAGGTTCTTTTAGGAACGTTATTATTAGACCTATCTATAATTTAAAGGAAGAGATAGTAGTTAGGATTAGACTCTTAGAGTTTATTAATATAACTTAGAAAGAGCTTAAACGCTTCTAGCTTATCCTTTATACTTTCCTTATATTACTTTTTAACCGCTCGATATACCTAGTATAATAGAATAGTATATCCTTATTTATATAATATCTTGTTATTTACTAAAGTATTACTTTTAATATTAGGGTCTCGTTTAATAGCTTCGCTATAATTATAGAGGATATACTTAACGCTATTCTTACTATAGTTTATAATATATATATTAAATAGACAAGTGTAAAGTATATATATAGTAAGAATAGCGCGTACTAACTTTTTTAATAGGTTAACTCGTAGGTAGAATTCGTAATTCGAGTCCTTGTTCTTATAATTAAGTATAAAGCACCTTTTATCTAATTTAAGAACGTTAAAGAACAAGTCCTTATCGAGTAGAGTAAACTTTATAGCCTCCTTTATATTATAGATACTAAGCTACTCCTTACTAACTCTCAAGTCTTCTTATATATCGTTAAAGGCGCTAGCAGTACTAGCGTCTTCTTACTACGCTAGCTATTTCTTAAGATTACGCTATAGTACTAGATTGTTCTCGCGAAGCCTCTTTAGATACTAGCTAGCTAGTATAGTAGTAGAAGTAGTAGTAGGAGTAGTAGTAGAGACGGTAGTAGAGAGAAGTTATTATTATACAAGGAAAACTATATTAGCGCTATGGTACTACAGCTTTAATTTACTAGAAAATAGGTATAGTACTATATAAAAAGAAGTAAATATTAACTAATAGAACTACCCTACTTTCTAAGCGACAGTAATAGAACTACCCCTTTTTTTCGACTATTTCGAGGGGTATAAAATTAGGGGGTATTTCGGTCAAAATCCAATTACGCAGGGGGTATTTAAGTGATTTATGATAAATTAGGGGGTATTTCTGTTAATTACCGCTTAATTTATGACTTGCCGGCACCCTATAACCACCACTTGGAATGATTTTAAGACCCATTCCATGTCCCATTCTCTATACAAAAATGCACTTAGTCTTAGACGTGGAATGGTTTTAATAATTAAATAGCTTAGACGTGGTTAGGGGTAAAACATATAGATAAGGGGGTTGGGTAACCCAACCACCCGAAAAAAGTGGGGTAAAACTTTTTATAGTATACTAATTTTCTAATAAAATAAGGTTCGATATAGCCTCTAGACGAACTTTTTATTTGTAGAATGTTATCTTATATTCTAATTNCTGCCTCGCAAAAATATTACGAACAGAATGCCTAGCCTAGAACAATCTCCCGACAATTAACGAACCTGCATCTCGCGTCTCAAACCCGATTCAGACCCCCGTCCGAACCACAACGCTGGTAAAATCCATGCATATTGTGTTATCTCTCCTCCCGATCGCTCGCAAATCCATGTTTACCTTGCAAAATGGTCTGGTTTCGTCGAACTACATATTTGGTGTAGTAGTTGCAGAAAGTACAGAAGAATAAACGGAATCAGCACTTGCAAAAGCGGAATGAGTCCCGGGTCCTTGCAGTCGCGTGCGAATCGTCCCGTCCCGCTTCTCTTTGCTATTTGTGTTTTGTGGCTTGGTTTTGGGGTCTATCTTTGACAATACGAGAAAATGAATGATCAGGAACGAATGCTGCAGTAACCAGCTCTGGTCGTTCTGACTTTTCATAAAGGGTTTGGGTGGTGACCTAGACGCTTCTACAAGAATGACCCAAGTCAATGGCGTATATACGAGTTAGATGCGTCAATCTTCAATCGCTCGGCTATTTTTGTTATAGTACCAACATTCTTTATGGCTACGGTAACTTAATAGTCTTTGTTGTATAGTTCTGCCTTATTCGCGTAAATCCGAGAAATAAATTCAGCTATTTTACTTGGTTCTTTGCTACTTTATTACAAGGAAGTATTTCCTTAAATCTCCTAAGATGGCGTAGAAAATCTACTTCTTATTATCAATCAAGACCATAGATTAAAAGACTGTCTATATAAGAACATATGTAAGAAGTAAGTACCTGCTAGCACCGCTCAGCCTACTAAAAGCCTTGACGAACTTTCCTTTATATCAATTCTAATAGAACTAGATTTAACCTGTGGGAAAGGATGACTATCAAGCTTCGGAATAGGTGGATATAAAAATACGCTAATCCTATAAGAGGAAGAAATTTATTCTAATCTTTTATCTATAGTAGGTAAAGGTTTCGGACAAGGACTGATTAGGTACCTAAACAACCGAGAAGATATTAGAAAAGATTAAAAGCAAATTATACCTGATTTATATACTTGAACTTTTTCTTTATAGATGTTAAGAGAATACAGTTATATAGATGTTTTTACGCGCATATATCTGCCTAGATCAAACTTGTATTTTATTCGTTAACCTCTCTCAAGTGTTTTGAGAGCGGAGAGAGTAGAGAGACGACAGGAGAAGATTGATCTATTATAACTGACAAAGGTATAAGATAGTTTACATGGGCGTATTTAATTTAGGCGAAAGTATCTTAGGTGAATCCTTACCTACTTATCGAACCTAATTTGAATAGTCAGATTAATAAGTACGTTATATTATTACACCTAGCAGCACAAATACCGCAATACTACAATCCTGGATACCTGCGAGTGTCCCTTGATTCTAACTTAGAGTCTACCATATTCCAAAGGAAATCAGAAGGTAAGCCCTCAAAGTTCACTGCGCACTAGATATATTGAACCTTAAATGTAGCCTATGACCTAAAACTCACAGATGTATGCATGAATGGCTATGTGAGATAGATTGGACTCTTGTACTCTTGGACGATTGGACATTTAAGAAAGATAATGGGGAGATAGCCATATGATTTATGGAGTACAGCAAGTGGGAAACTATATTGTTTATTATCGTGGATCACGCTTAAGTCTATCTCCAATATATCCATATCCAAGCAGGGAATTCCATTGACTCAGAAATAAACTTCATGATGAACTCTTGGGTCTCTTTCGCAGCAAAAACTTGAGGGTTAGTATAAAGAGGCTAATTTCTACTGGCAAGAGCCATTTTTGGATCGACCGTTTGGTTTAGATCATGTTTAATGAGTACGTGGCTAAAGAGAACAACTTTCGTATTTGAAACTTGTGGTCTGCCAGAAAGACACTACAGTTGTGTTAACTGTATTCCAGCATTAGAAAGCATCGTTCTACACATTACAAAGCTACACAGGAAAACGGTAAGACTTCCACCTCCCTTGTATCATCATCTCGCCAAATTATTTTCAGAGTAGCTGATCATTTTTGTGCCAAACCTCCTTCCCCAAAAATTAGAATAGGCATATCGCTTCCAAATAAAAGGCCATGGTTTGAAAACGCCACATCATTACTCAGAACTGCAAGACATCAAGCCATCGATGACAAACCAAACTACCGAGTCAAAACCCCCGCAAACGGAATTGGTAAATCTCTAATGGCTTAAGTACACCCAACGCCCCTTGACAGATGCACATCAGCTTGTCTAAGCGAGTAATAGTCGGCATTTCAGTCTTCTCCGCGATGTAGTAGTACAAGAAATGGTAAGAACTTGGTGTGTTCTCCTATCCAACAAGGATATACCTGTGCATTTCGTACAATGATTTGGAGAACTTGAAGAAGGGTAAGTGTATGCAGTCAGATCGGCAACAGCCTTAATCTGGGGAAGCGGAGGTTTCTCTGCTATGCGTATACGGCTGGACGAATAGAAATTGGAACCCCACGAAAGTGCCGGGCATACCGGAGCTGACAAGAATATTATCGGTGACGGGGAGGGACTAGAAATCTGATCTGCATAAGAAACCAGTTTAGTTGTCCTACCCTCTTTCGAGTGGTCGGCGACTTGAAATATCATCAGGCTCGAAAAGGGATGGAGTTGGTTATTCTTGTGATACTGAATCGGCGACACGTACGGCGGCTGGATGAACTTGACGACCGGGAATAATTAGTTTTTGCTGTGCTGTCTAGGATTTTCTATGAAACACCAACACTAACTTCGACATGGAAAGATATTGGGTGGCGGCTTCCAAGAGGTTCTGAGTTTTACCGAAGCCGTGGGGGAGGCATTTCCTGGCGTAACACCAAACTTCTACAGTACAGCATGTAAATGCCGTCAGCCTATCCCTCAACAAACCCAGGATCAGAGAAGCATTGCACCTGCAGCAAATCAAGAGCCATACACCAAGAAACTGAAAAATGCTAAGGAAAGCAAGTCAGAAAAACTCACACATTCGTTTATCACGAAGGACAAACAGACGGAACAACGGCACCGCACGATACTACCCCTGCCGCCACCAACATGCTCAATTTTCAGCTCCCTTTCCTGTTCCCCACTTCAGATGGATTTTCCATGACAATCGTACCATCGGTTTCTTATCACTGCCGCCACCAACATCTCTTTCCGTGACTTAACAGCCTGTCATGCGAATGCAGGTAAGTGTCATGGGAGAACCGGTGAGGTGGTCCCGCGGCATCTCTCTTGATAGAAGACTTATTCTCAGCCTATCAATTTACTTGCAGGTATTATTGAACGGTTGAGGAACTGGGACTGTACGGTGGTGAGGCGTGAAGATCGACGATTCTTGGAAACTCCCGTGAGGCTCAATATGTATGCGAGAGACAATTTGAAGAGACTTCAGACAGATAGGTAGGGATAGAGGTGACAAGAACGTACATCTGGAATAACATGAAAGCAAATTGAATTGCTATATTGAAGCAAAGCTAATATATCCATGTACCCCGATATAATCCTCTAACACTCGATACCCAGAAAACTATCCATATGCCGCCACCTTATATGTGTAAACCAGACCATAACCTGACGCCCAAACCAAAATCAAAGCCGTCTTGTCTCACTCAAATTGTAAACCAAGCCCTCATATGCGAAAAGGGAAAGAAATAATAACCAAACACTCCTGGGTATATTCTCTCTTCTTCTCATGCAACTCATTACCATAATTTGTTATTCATATCACTTCCGGCACTGTCTGGGCTCCGATCTTTCTTCTTCTTCCCGCGTTTTCCCCTCTTCTCAATCGGTGGAATGACTTCACCACGAGCTTCCCTCTCTCTCCTTTCCCTCTCAGCAAGCTCAAAATCATTTCTTCTGTCTTGTCCAACAATAGGACTTGCAATATCATTTCCTCTGGAGGCATTTAGAGTTGAGAGTGGAGGAGGTTGACGAGGTGATATACGGGAGTGTGGCGAAGAAAGAGGTGTTCTAAGAACAGACCTCGGATTGTTTGGAGTCATGAGGTGTGAAGGGTATTCGGGACTCGACTTAGCAGAAGAATGTGGAGAGATTGAAAAGTGTGTTGAATGGGTTCCGGTGGGTGATGGAGGAATATAAGCTTGATGAGTCGGAATTTGAGACGGAGGCGAGTAGAGTGGTAGTTGAATTTGCTGTGCATGCTCGGTGTTCTTTCGCCAGTGTTGTTCGTCTTTGATCTCGTTTAGATCTCTTGAGCGTGATGGGATATGCATGGGACCAACGTTGAGTGGCGGGCTGGTAGAATATGGATTGCCATAGGCTCCTGAATTTGGGGAGGTGATGTTTGACGCGCCGAATCTTGAATCAAACCCCGAGTTGAGACCTCTTAACGTTTTCGGTGAGCGACGATTGCGACAATACAAATAAGAAATGACAATGACGGCAACTAGCAGAGCCCCAAGCCCAACTGCAATTCCAACGATTGCGCCAGTTGACAACCCCTTCTTGGAAGCAGGTTTCTCCTCTTTCATGAATGGGTTATCGCCAGTAAAGGTTGCATTGACTGCTTTCGTTGTAAAGACTGTACTATCTAGACCGAGCGTCATACCGGGATTGGGACGTTGTGTGCATCCTCCTCTAAGTGCCCTCAGGACTGTTGAAAACCTCTTTAGAATTCCTCTACTCAAATAGGACGGACATTTTAACTTACAATTGGAGAGGTATACTTCCGTCTTGCCACTCTGGAGACATTGTTCGCATTTTTGCAGTGTAGTTCCCATCATTGAGTTGCTGTCGGCGTTACAAAATGTGTATGGATTCTCATCTGGATCCAGATTGGAATGTTCGATGGCTCCCTGAAGCGGCCCACATGATGTTGATGTTGAGCATGGTGAAGAAACAGCATCAGAATTATTTCGAAACCCAAATAAACATGTGCCCAATGCGAAGCGCATGTTATCTAGAATTTGAAAATTTAGCAGATATCGCTTCATGTGATTTTGGAAACCTTACACATGAACCATTTGACATCGTTTCCGCCATTCCCAGACACTGTGCTATTCTGCAAGCAGTTCAGGCACGATTTGAACTTCTGGCCTGTGGAGGTTTCATTGAAGGACTTGTCTTGACAAGCTATCTCATCTCCCAAAGTACTTGAAGAGACAGGATCGGAAACATCTGTTCCCTCAAGGCATATCTGGGCACAAGGCGAGCCCTCACTGACCTTCAATCCCAAGACACCCGTACCCAGTAGAGCTGTAAAAGCAACTAAGATTTGAGACTTCATCATTATAATGATGCTTTAGCTTGTGGCGTATTGTCGAAATCTTGAAAGGATTGCCAGATCCTTTGACAACGAGTATATCTTTGGCCCACAATCTCAGAAATTTGACACAAGCATATACATACCACTTACCACAGTCATTTTTGGGGGCTACGCACTTTATATATGAAGGGACATGGCAAGGCTCAGAAGCTGCAGTTCCCAAGGCTTTCTTCGACAGGGAAACAGCAGGGGAGCAAAGCAGAGTCAAGGTTGTCTGTTGGACTTTTTAGGGTGTGTTCGGTTCAGCGAAAGTTGTGGCAGGGACTCGGATTTCACTCCTCTCTCTACCACTCACACACTCCAACCATAGCCAAGTGACCGGGTAGCTTGCGTTAAACCAGAGCCTCGGGTTGACAAGCTGATATGCAGTTCTTCGAGTCAACGGCCAGCAACCTGCAAGATGCTAGGGTAGGACATACTCGTCGCAGCAACCACGCGTGCGAGTCGCTCATGTATATCGAGGTTAGATACTTCTCGCGAGAGGTTGAGCCACTGCTAGTCCCTGTTCTTGGAAAAGAGTGGTTCTTGTTCGTGGGAGAGACGGGAAAGAGAACCAACATGCATACAGTATGAGTACTGCTGTTAAAACTGGGGGCAGAAGACAGTTGTTGGAGGCGTGATAGTGGGTATGGGGAGCTCAGCTGCGTTCTTCTCCACTCACAAGTTACTGCATACTACAGAGGTGCTGGTGTTGTTGTTCCTGATGCTGAGCCCCCTTTCCCCTAGTGGAGTTGATTGCCATTATTGCGAGTGATGGTCATTGGCTCGGTGAGCAGCACGTTAAGCGCTGGGACGTATCAGCTATTTAGCCTGTTGTTGCGGATCCTATGAGGCCATCCCGTTCGTCTACACCACGTCGCAATCATCTGCTGATCACGAGTTGAGGGTGTCTTCATATATTATACGGAGTGTGTACCATATAACTTCCTGTTGTCTATAGTCTGTAGTCTGTGGTCTGTTTGCCGACTTAGAGAGAGCAATATCGTGATGTGGACTCGGTATGTTGGAGGCTGAAAATTAAAGTACATGTAAGATCTTACATACCGAGATACACTTCCTGAGCAGATAAGGTCCTCCCTTCCATTGCATTTCCTTGTTTTTCCATGTAACTGTAACCCCGATTGCAGATACTGCCTAGGCTAGCCAGCTTAGGCGCTGCATACGCCGCGGATGCGCTTATCGTCTCCGCTGCCTACCCGGTACCTACCTAGCTTAGGTACCCCTCACTGGTGACTGTTAGCTGCCAGTCGATCAGTACCGATATAAGACCTCCAGTTGCTTCTCATGGCTCATCTGAACGGGTGTCGCCCCAAAAGAAGTGTTGCCGAAGTCATGGCGTGGCGTAGCGTAGTAATCCAACTTGTCGGGTCCAAACAGGTAAGGGCTACTCGTACGATACTCCAGTTTTCCATAGGGTTGAATTGTTTCCAACAAACATGATAGGCTATGGCACCACCAAGTGACCAAGGTTCGAGATTCCCTACAGTAGCACGCAATTGATGTAGGACAACCTTAACAAGTTAACACCATATCTCGAGTACAACGTGGGCAGTGAACGTGGGGGGCCGGTGATTATTCCGACTCCAACAATTAACAAGACCCTGATGGGCAGGAGTTTCTCAATCACTTTCCTCTAGGAAGGTGTGTACGTTTTAAGACTCCGTCACGTTTTCGAGAAAGAGAAAGCTGGAGGTACCCATCTCCTCGCCCTCCCCGCCCCCCATCCTCCGCCACGCGCATGGACCTCAGGAGTCACCCGACAGCCGAGGAGGGGTAAATATTGTATCACGTGACACAATAACATACTCCAGGCTACTGTATGTGCAGACGCAGGTGTCTTTTTTGGTGACCAAATTTAATTCTTGATGCGCAGTATTTATTCAGTCTTCAAAATACCCATATCTTTTCTGGATCTTTCAGTGGGGTGGCTTTGGCGTTGCGGACTCTGTCGCTTTTTCACTTAGCGAGAAATAAATACCTGCACCTGGATGTGGAATGTTCCGAGTACTTTCGGATTTTTACGTCTTTCCTTGTGTATTCAGAGATCTCTAACATAGCCTTGGTGATATGAATGAAGTTCCGATGGCCGCGATTGCTGCCCACACTTTGAAGTGGTTGGCTGCATGTAACCCGAGCTATACTTACATAAGGAACGGTAAGTGATATGACGGGTCTTGTTTCAGTGGCTAAACCTCAACCTCAATTTCAACGAAATCGTCAGAATCACTAGTAACGCCAAACCCTTTTAGCTTTCTTCAGACCGACAGGTCCCCATGTATGAACCTTTTGCCGGCCTGTTCTCAAATGAGTCCCTCCTTGACATACAGAATGAAGCGGGCCACTGGTCTACCAAGTCGATCCATCGGCTGTCAACCTCGACCGACTTCTTTGAATCAACAAACCGCCCGCTCAAAGTCACGAACGACAGGTGCCCGCGTGCCTGGAGAACTGACGAGACGGGAGCAGCGAATTTTTGAGAAATTGAGTTCAGGGAAATTGGCCGAAACGACTTCCGCAAGGAGCCCAAAGGAAAAGGAGAAATCATTTCAATGGTCTGAAGATGCGCGAAAACGCAGTATGTTTTATATGCTTTTTCACCATAAGCTCTCTGTAGTTTCTTTCGTTTAGAGACTGTTACACTTTCTACCAAGAGACCTAAGTGCTGATGATGGATTTTGCACAGTCTATATCGTTGGTGCCAATCCAAGGGCGCGGCTTTTTGCTGGGGTCTTGAGGTGCAAATCTGATCCCCCTCCAGTCACCGTCCTGGTGTCCTCGAATGCACAGGTTAAGAGGTTTGCTGTGGAAGAACTTTACATCTTACAACAGATGAAGGTTCTTTTATGATTGGTAAATATACTCCCACACTCTATTCTGTGTGTATTTGCCGGGGAACATGTTCGGTATTGCTGCTGACTTCACTAGCCAGCGGTTTTGGCGTAGAAGCATTGCCTGTAATTAACATCAAGAACACGCCCCTCATAGGATGCAAAACACTCACATTTTCTCGGTTGCAGATGGAACCGTATTATATGAATGACTGTGAAAGTGTTACACTAAATAGACCAAAGATCAGGGTCCTAGACCGGCACAACTCTTCGCGAGAAAATCGTTCAGAGCCAATAAAGAATTGTAAGTGGGAGTTATCGCTGCCTAGAAACCCAATGCGCTCCCCAAGTCTTCCCCCTTTTCATAAAGTATGGATAAAATTGTGTGTCATACATTGACAAGCACTGATTGTAAAATGACTCTAGTAATTGTAACTTTGAACAGCGTGGAAAGGCTCTGTAGAATCCTACAACACCTAAAACCTCGGCTAAGGCGCGATTCAGCGATACTTTTTGCGGCTCCTGACATTGTGAGTTTGTGGGAAATTGACAAGGTTTTTCCTGAGATGCTAAATCGACCAACTTTCAGCGAGCGTAACGTACTGGGCATGTTGAAGTCAGCTATTGGAACCTTTCTTGAGGAAGGCAGGATTCTCAGTGGAATTTCGAAGGCATGTGTTGTTGAACATTAGGTCACGTGAGAGAACCAATGTAGGTCGAACCAAACCTCTGTATATATAAGTAGGGAGTAATCCCCTCTAGATTACTCCTCAAGTTAATAAAATATATCGAACACTTATATTACCTTTTTAATAGGTTATAAGCCCGGAATTCCGCCTTAGCCTTACTAGTAACTAATAAATAACTACTAAGTCCTTAAATCCCTTAATCTAATATAAGCGTGTTCTACTAATAAGATATATAAGTTATAAAAAGGGACTCTAATTATATCTATATATTACCTTAAAATATTACTACTACTTTAGCGTAGATATAAAACTAAATTAGGAGTTATAGATTACTAATTTTAATTTAAGTTAATCTCTTAGTATACCTTTACTTAACCTTCTTAGATTTTAAAAGACTACTAAGTATACTAAAACACTAAAATACTAACCTTCTAAATATTAACTCGAATATATAAAACTACTTTATAAAAGTAGATCTTTTAAAATAAGTTTATCTTTAACTAATTTCTAATCTCTAGATATAATAGAATAGATATTTAGTATAAGTAGAGAGAGGCTTAGAGCTATCTTAAAAAAACGGTTCCCCTTATATAAGGTAATAAAGAAAAGTAAGTAATACTTACCTATACTATTGTTTAGACTAGACCTATTTCCTTACTATACCTAAAGTCTTATAAATACTTATTTCGAATACTTTTATAAAGACTCTTTTATTAAAGATTTAGACTACCTACCTCCTTCGGATTTAGAAGACTCGGACTTAGATATAGATATAGATACTAATACCTTAGAAGATAAACTCCCTCCTTCTAGCCTAATAAATATATTTAGACTATACGCTAAAGACCCTTCTCTATTTACGCCTTTCTAAAGTATATTATCCTTTAAAGAATTATCCTTTAAAGAAGAATCTAAAGTTTACTAATTACTATTATATCTACCGAGTTATAGTTTAATAGCTTCTAGAACGTTATTCTAGAGCTCGATACTATAAACTAAATAAACTAGAACTAACGTATTATAAATAGACTCTATATTAAAGACTACTACTATAAGAAGCTTATCTTATATAATAAGTAGAAGCCTAAGAAGCCTATAGCTATAGTAGCTATAGCTAATACTAAAGCTATCTTTATACTATTAAAATCCGATCTTAAGGAATAGAAGAAGGATATAAAGAATTATAAGATATACTAAGACGTTAGATTTCGGTTAATCCTAAGTAAATATAGCTATATAGTATAAGACTATATTAAAAACGATATATATAACGTTTAAGCTATACTTAATAAGCTTAAAACTAAATTTCGCTTAAAAGGCTCTACTAGCTTTAATTAACTTACTAGGGAACTTCTCTTCCTTTACCTTAACTCTTTTTAATTAGTTAAGGAATATAATACTAGCTTTCTTAAAAAGGACTATAAACTAGAGCTTATCTCTAAGAACGCTAAACTAAAGGACCTATAGCTTAGTTACCTATATATATTCGGTCTCTTCTCTACTTATAACTTGTTTAAGGAATACTAGAGCTATAACTATAACTATATAAATAATAGTAGTAAAATTACCTCTATTACTAAACTTATAGCAGCTATCTAAAAGGAAGAATAGCGTATACTTACTCTAACTTTAAATACTATAATAATAATATTCTATTATACTCTAGTAATAATATTAGTAGAAGTACCTAACCTACCTTAATAGTATAATAATAAGAACTAGCTAATCTATAGTTACTATAGGAAGCTCTACTACCTAAGTAAGGTATATATAGTAAAGTACTCTAAATTAAAACCTAAACTCGAGAAAAAACTAGTCGAAAAGAAGGCTACTAGAGCTAAAGATTATAAAAAGCGTCTAGGACCTAACTAAAGCGAACTATAAAGTAAGAAGCCTAAAGATAATAAGGTAGCCTTTAGCTTACTCGCTTATAATACTAATCTAGAAGTAGATTAAGATAATAAGAATAGAGCCTACGTCTTTATAGTATATTTATAGGTTAACTTAAAAGTAAGAATAGTACTTTAAGCCTCTTCCCTTAGTAACCTTACTAATAGCTAGGTAATTAATAGTAGTTACTTTATATTAATATACTATTAAAAGTCCGCCTTTATTAGTATAACTAAACTTAGATCGGATAATATAAAAAGTATAGCTAGTATTAGTAGTATAACCTTTCTTATTCTCTCTAAAGATATAATTAAGCTTCTAGTAAATACTAAGACTAGCCCTAAAAAGCTATGTCTTACTAATATACTCTACTACTTAAAACTTATAGTTAACCTTCTCTTAATCTAATAACTACTATCTAAAGAACTTTTCGTAGACTTATAGCTTAACTATAGTAGTATTAGAACCCTCTAAACTATTAAGAATCCCTATAACTTTAAACTTATAGTATAAGGTAACCTTTAGTTCCTTATACTTATATAAGAACTAACCCTAGGAGGGGTTATATACTCTTAGCCTTATACTAAAGAGTTAGCTAAAGCCTAAGTAGCCTATACTAATAAACCCGAAAATATTACCTAGTATACTCGCTTAGGATATATAAGTAATAAAGCTATTATAGCCCTTTATAAGAGGTCCTATAAAATAGATTATAAAACCTATACTAACAACTATATATATACTATCTATATTAAAGGAAAAATAAAAGTAAAACCTTATACTAGTTATATTAAACCTAAATAATACCCTATAGAACTTATTTATATTAATATAGTAGGTCCTCTTAAGCCTAGAATATACGAGGCCAGACGGGCTCGCAGGCTCGCCCTCGCCCTCTTATTATATTTGATAGTATCTTTATAAGTTTATTAAATATATATATATAATTTAATTATTTAATTATTAATAAATAGTTTTACTAATACGGTTGCGAGCACGCCTCGCTAGCTACGCTAGCTCGTGCGAACTCGCCGGCTCTCACTTTAGTATCTTAGTTAAGGTTTTATACTTTAATAATAATAAGTTATTTAATTAAGAGTTAAATACTAAGGAAAAGACGTATTTGCGAGGCGGATCACGTACTAGGGCTCGAAGCGACACACCCCTGCCACCCCACCAAAATCCACGGTCGCACTCGTCTAGCCCACACCCTGCTAGCTACAGATATTATAATAGTATCGCGAGAACACTAGAATATAGCCTAAATACTTAGATAATTAATACTCGCTCTATATATGTTTTAAATACAATTCTAGCGCGATACAAGCGCGAGAGTGGTAGTAGGTGGTTTTGGTGTTCCTAGCCCGTGCGCGGGCGCGGGCGCCTTGGTATTATCGTTCCTACCCCTAGTCCTATACTTTAACCTATACTACTATTCTAGCTATATAGTTTTAATAAGTACTTTAATTAAAATCTAAATAACCTAATATATTAAAAGAAGCTAATATTATATATATTTTAATTATAATTCTAGCTATATAGAATTAGAGAAGTAGTTAATTAATTAAGAATTAATAATATTAATATATATATATATTTATTTATAATTTAAATCCTATTTAATAAATTTAAAGCTAGTTATATAGTATAAAGCTTCTAGAAGGTTATAATTATTTCGTCTAGAATTAAGTAAAAGACCTCTTCTTTTATATTCCTTTAAATATATATAAACTTAATTAATATTTAATAATTAATATATTTCTTTATTATATTATTACTTATATTTATTAGAGTTAACCCTTAAACTATAAGCGTTTATATAAGCTTAAAAGAAGCTTCTAGTTAACTTTTTAAGTTAGTAATATATAAGTTAAATATATTTCTAATATACTTATATTATATTATATCTTTTAATATCTAATAAGTATTTAAATACTAATTAGGTTATTTATATTAAATATAAATTATAAATAAAGGTTTAATTATATTTATATAAAATAATAGTTATATAATTATATTATATTATTCTCTATATAAGTCTTTATTATTTTTATAGTATTTAAAATCGAAACTTAACTATAGGGTTTTAACTTATAATAAAACCTTTATTAAAAATAAATTATTTAAAGGGAAGTTTATAGCTTATATTATTTATATAATATAAAGTCTTTATAATATATTTAGAATAATATTTCTTTCTAACTCTTTATATATATATAAATTATAAAATCTTTAATTTAAATTTAATCTAAGTTTAACTTTATTATTTAATAGAAATTTAATCCTTATATCTTAGATCTTTAAAAGAAATAAGTACTAATTAATCTTTTTATAAAGTATTTATATAATAGTTCTTTAGCTTTACTATTATATATAAACTCGACTTCCTATAGTTTATATATATTTTAATATAAGCTTTATACTATAATAATAATAAGCTATTAAATAAAGATATAAATACTAAGAAAAAGATATAAAAGTAATTAATAATATAATAAGGTTTTAAGAAATATACTTTTATTCTTCTATTAAAATCTATAGTTATACTTATATAGCTTATAATTTACTATATATTAGTCTTATAATAGTAGTAGAAAACCCTTAGAATATAACTTAAATACTTAGATACTTAATATTCTATTTATAAACGTTTTAGATATAGTTCTAGCTAATATATACTCGAGCGCCTTAAAATTATTATACTTCTTATTAAATACGTTTCTATTATACTACTATTCTAGCTATAGAGTATAATAATTAGTATTAAGTTAAAGTACTTTAAAAGATATAAGCCTAGTAATAAAGTAGAAACCTATATTTAATTATAATTATATCTCTAAACCTAGCTAGTAATATATAAAGATTTAATCTAATTTAATATAGATCTATTTCTTATTCTAAGACTCTTATACTACGTTTAATAGAGACTTTATAGTACCTAAGTAATATAACTATAACTACTTTTATATAACTAAAGTTAAAAGGTTATAACCTTCTTTATTATATCTTAGTATTTTAACCTTTAAATATTTATTTCTAAGTACTTAAGTATATTTACTATTCCTTTATTATAACCTATAATAGTAATTAGTATATACTAATCTTATTAAAATATATTCTAGTCCTTTATTTATATTATTTAAGAGCTATTTTATTTAAGTACTTAATTCTCGAATATATATACTTTCTTAGCTCTTTAATAATTAAACTAATACTTTCTACTACTATTTATATACTTATTATTTCTATTTTATTATATTATAATATACCTTATATTTATTCTACTAAGTTATACTAACTAATCTCTAATTCCTATAACCTTTACTATAAATATTCTATATATAATCTAAATTATAAATATAGATTATATTTATTTATTTATTTAATATATATTAAAGGTAAAAGAGTCTAATATTTTATAAGCTTTAAATAAAATACTTAGTAAGAAATACCTTTATTATTTAAAGTTATATTATAAGTAATACTTATATATATATATTAGGCTTCTATAATACTTCGAGTAATTAAAATAGTATATTAGCTTAAAGTAAGAGAAATTATAGTTATATACCTTAAGTAAGATTTAAATTATATAAAATATTTTATTTTATTTATATATATTATACTATTAGATTACTAAATATTATATTTATTAAAGAATAGAAAATATATAAAATAACTATACTTATAATCTAGTTAAAAATCCTAGAGTCGCGATATAGATTTACTTATATATTATAAGTCTTTTATTTAGTAGGTTTAAAACTATATTTTATTTAAGAATTCTTAAATACTTCTCTATTATAAAATAGGTTTAGCTAGTTAAGACTTTTATTTCTATTACCTAAGTAGATACTAAGTATTCTAGTATATTCTACTCGGTTAGAGTTATCTTATAAGACTTCTTTCTTATACTCTTAGCTAGTTCTTTAATTCTTAATCTACCTTTATAGTTTATTCTAATAGGTTTCTATTTTATTTATAATATACCCCTTTATTTATTTAATATTATATAAACTCTTATACCCTTATATCTTTACTCTTATATTTTTAATTTTATATAAATTTAACTTTTATTAATAAGCTTTTACTTTATAGTAATTATTATACTTATAATTTATTTTATAAAAGGCTTTATAATTCTATTTAACTAAATCCTTATTTTAATTACCTAAATATATCTAAAGCTATAATAAGTTAGTAATATAATATCTTTAGAAAAGATATAATTAAGTAAGTTAATATATTTATTAGTAATATTTAAATAAATAAATATATTAAGTTTTTTATACTTAGAATATAAATAGTTTATTCTAATTAAACTATAAGCAAATTCTATAATCTCTTATTATCTTTAATAGTTTTTTTATAAGTATATTTATTATAAATATATATATTAAAATTCTAGATTAACCTCTTAAGTAATTATATACTTAAACTAAGTTTTTATTTTAAGCTCTTTATTTAAAGTAAAGAATTTATTTTAAAGTTTTTATATATAATAAAACCTTTACTTTAAACCTTACTATTAGAATTAACTAAGGTAAAGGTTCTATTATATTATATTTAAAATATATCTTTTATCTTAGATTACTTAAAGCTAATAACTAAAAAAGAGACTTATATAAATATTAATATATTATAAAAATAATTAAATATATATATAAATAAAATATCTTTAATACTATAATTATTATATAGTTATTATTAATATAAAAATATATCTAAATACTCTTAAATATTATATACTTTATAATGTATTTAAACTAAGTTCTTTATTCTAAACTTTAATCTTAGAAATTTAAAATCCTTTTTATAAGGGAGGATATATACCTTAAAACCTTTATTTAAAGTAGATTATATTTAAAATAAAGACTTTAATCTATAATAACCTATAGAAAATAAGGTTTTATATTTCGCTATTTAATTAAAGAAGTATATATATTCAAAACCCTTTATATAAGATAAAAGTCTTTTTTTTAACCTTTAACTTAAATCTAAGCTTTAATATTATACTTTATATATAAGATATAATATTTATCTTATTCTTTAAATAGTTTAATATTTAAGTATAGTTTAGTATAGTCTATTATACTTTATATTATATATAAGAAGTAGTTAGAGTTACTTAAGTATTTAGTTAATTAAAATTAGGTTTAGTAATTACTCTAGATTAAGGTAAGTAAATATTAAAAGATAATTTATATTCTAATATATATTCTATCTTTATTATAAATAAAGTATTATTCTTTCTAATAATAACCTAGTCTACTATTTCTAATATAGTCTTTTAACTTAATTATTTATTATACTTTAAATATAATAGAGTCTAATATATATAATATAAAGTATTATTAATATTTAAATTTCGTAACTTTAATAAAATAAAAGAAATCTAAAATATAAACGAACTATAATTAATTATACTAAAGCTTATATATTATTCTTTTTACTCTTCTAACCCTTTTTTAAGAACTCCTTTATTAATAAACTTATAATATAACTTTATTCTATATTCTTATATTTATAACTAATAATCTATAGATTTAACTAATCTAAAATAATAAAGGGAGCTAATATATTATATATTTTTAGATATTATTCTAGCTAAATAAGAGTTTATAATAATTAATAAAACTAATATATATTAGAAATATAAAACTATCTTAATAAATTAACGCTAATATTAAAGCTAGTAATAGTATATATATAGCCTCTAGAAAGTTATAATTATTTTACTTATAAGTAAAAAGCCTCTTCTTATATATTCTTTTATTATTTTATTAAACTAAGAGTTTCTTTATTAGAGTTAACCTTTAAACTATAAGCTTTTATATAAACTTAGAAAATAGCCTTTATTTAATTTTATAAGTTAGTAATATATTAGTTAAATATAATAAAAATATATTTATATATTATAATAAAGAGACCTTTTAAGAATATTCTATAAATATAGTAAATATAATTTAAATAATAGCTTAAGTTATAATTTCTCTATAATTATAATAAAGCTTTAGTATATAATTATTTATAATATTAAAAGAACTATAGCTTATTTTAATAAAATAGAAACGTTATAAAAATATTAAGTTATATTCTAGTTCTATAACTATTTATATCTTTTTAATAAATCTTATTATAATTTATAGCTTAGTATTACTAAGGTTTTAAGTTTAACTTTTATATAATAGTACTAAGACTTACTATTATATAATAATAAGTATAACTACTTAATCTAGTATTATTATCTAATTAAATATAGTATATATATAAGTAAATATACTTTATATATAATCTAGTTAAAAATCCTAGAGTTATAATATAGATTTATTCCTCGTTCCTCGAATCTCCCTAAGAGTCTTATACTAAGATTACTTTATATATATTATACTAATAGTTATTTAGTTTAATTAAAAGTTAAAGATTTATTTATTTTATTAGAAATTATTTCTATAAAAGGACTTTATAAAGACTTTATTCTTTTTATATACTTATAGTAAAGTAAAGTATTAATATCTTTATATAAATATAATAAGCTATTAATCTAGTATTATTCTCTTCTTTTAGTAGTAATATATTCTTAATAGAGACTTATTTAAAACCTTTATACTAAGATTAATTAAGCTATATATAAAGTCTTTCTTTAAGTATACTATAACCTTCTTAATAGTCTTAATTATATATTTAATTTCGAATACTATTTATAAAAGTAAACTACTTTATATACGCTTTAATTCTTCTCTTATATTACTTAATAAAGTCTTAAGAAATAAAAAAATATAATATAGAAAAAAAGCGAATATATTTAAGATTATATAATTCTTAGTAATCCTATATATCTTTTTATAAAGTAAATATTCTAAGTTTAAATATAAATAGCTTAGAACTTTTATCTAGTATTATATAATAAAGGTTTATATACTATAATCTACTAATATTTATATATATTAGAATACTAATTAATCTATTTATATTATAAGTAAGACTTATTTTAAAGTTTAACTCTTTTAATATAGAATATCTATTAATTATCTTTCTAAATATATATTTTTATATTATTTATTAATATATTTAGGTTCTAGATAAAAAGGAGTACTATTATATAAAGATATTTAATATACTATAGTATTTATATCTATATATTTAGTTATTATACTATATTTCTTTACTTTATTAGTAATACTAATATTATTATTAAAAGTAAAGTATTTACTTTATAATATAATTAATATTATCTTTCTTTTAAACTCTTTATATATATTTAAATTAATAAACCTTTAGATTAAATTTAATCTAATTTAATCCTTTTATTTTAATAGAGATCTAATTCTTATATCTTAAACTTTTAAAAGAAAGAAATACTAATTTATACTTTTATAAAGTATTTATATAATAGTAGTTTAGCTTCGCTAGTATATATAAACCTATAATCTCTAGAACTAATATATATCTTAGAAAAGACTTTATATCTTAATAATAATAAGTTATAAAATAAAACTTAAATACTAAGAAAAGGTTATAAATATTAATAATTATATAATACGATTTTAAGTAATATACTTTTATTATTTTTCTAAATTATATAGTTATTCTTATATACCTTATACTTTACTATATATAGTTATTATTATAGTATTAGATAAACTATATATATAATCTTACGCCGCTAGGCGTATAGCCTACCCTAAGGGTATATAGAACTTCTACTAATTTAAACTCGTATAATATAGGATAGGGAAAAAAACTTAGAGCCTAAAAAACCCTATATCTATATATATACTCTATAGGTCTTACCTATCTTCTTCGATAGTATTACTACTTATATATAGTACGAGTCCCTTCTACTTACGTAATAGACTAGCTAAGTATACTTAAATTAGGGAGCCCGGCCTTCTATTACTAAGCCTAATCTTATCCGCCTTCGTCTCCTTCTTACCTTCCTACTAGTCCTCTATCCTAGAGTAGGTATATATAAACCGATATAGAAGCCCTCGTAGACTCGCGTATATAACTTAAAATACCGTTAATCTAAACCCTTAAGAGGTAGATAAGGTCCCTCGAAATTACCGGCTATACCTAGGGAGTAGTCTATATAAGTACACTATACGTCCCCTATACTCCCTTAGTAGCTTCCGAAAGTAATAGAGCGAACTAATAACTAGGGAGCTCCTATATGTCGTCGGTTACCTATATACCCTTCTACTAACCTAGAGTATAAAGAGCTATTATACCGCGAGTCTATTCCTCCTTCCCTATCCTACTCTATCTATCCTATACGCAACGTCGGTTCTCCCTTACTTGTCGCTCTTATAAGGCCTTCTTGTTATATAGAGTCGTCCGATTCGTATCTAATTCGTAGAAATAAGCTACTATCCTAGTAACTAGGTAACTAACCTATTAGCCCTAGGGTCCTTATCTTACACTTCTATTCCTACGTCCTTTCTTCTAGTCTTCTAACCCGTCCTATCCGATTCGTTTATAAAAGTAGATAGTAGCGGTTCTATTAGATATATAGTTCGTAGTTCGTCGGTACCTCCCTTCCCCCCNGTCGATTTTTAAAATTATTATATATAGTCGTAAAAACTCTATAATCTAGCCTTACTGCTAGTTCTATCGCGCCTACTACTATAACAATAACTCTAGGATCTCAATTCCCCCTCTTTACACTTAATCTTAGCTCTAAGATATAAAATCCTAGGTTCGTAGGATATACCACGTACAGGTATTAAGTCGTCGTATCCCTTAGATAAACTATAAAATAGTTTAAATACTTTAATATATAATACTTTATTTATAAACAGTTTAAATATAATTCTAGTTAAATATAGACTAAATTACCTAAGTACTATTATTCTTTTTATTAAATACTCTATTATTACTCTATTATTTAACCTATATAGTATTAATAATTATTAATAGATTAAAGTATACTAAAAACTCTAGGCTAGTAATAAAGTAAACCCCTTTAATTAATTATAACTATATCTCTTATAAGTTAAAATATTTCTTTACTTTAAACTCTTTATTTAAAGTAAACCTAGCCGCTTATATATAAGTACTTAATAACTACTAAAATTTATAACTATAACCTTTATTATATAATAGTATTTATCTTTTTAATATTCTTTTTAAGTTCTCTAGTATATCTAATATTTATTTATTATAACCTATAATTATAGTTAATATATACTAATCTCTAGCCTATATAAACTTTACTATAAATATTATTAGTATAAAGTTATATTATATTTAAATACTTAATCTATATTTAAAGTAAAAAGTTTAAATATCTTATTAGCTTTAAATTAAATAGTAAGTATTAAGAAATACATTTACTATTTTAAGTTATATTATAAGTAATACCTACTTATAAATATATATATTAGTTTTTAGTAGAAGAATTTCTAGCTATATATATTAAATAATATTTAGATTATATAAAGTATTATATCTACTTTATATATATTATACTATTAAGCTATTAAATATTATATTTATTAAAGAATAGAATTAATTAGAGGGCTTTAGTTATATATTCTAAGACTTATACTTAATAGAAATAAAACTATATTTTAGTTAAATGTTATTAAATAGCTATTCTATATTTATAAAAGGTTATATTTTTATAATTATTTATATAATTACCTTTTTTATTTAAAGTTATTTTAAACGCTTCTAGCTTTATATCTTTACTCTTCTATTTTTAATCTTATATAAATATAATAAAAAGTTTAATAATCCTAGTTATATTCTAAATAATAGACTTAACTAATTAAATAAACTAACTATTAAACCTATAGTAAGTTAGTAATATAACTACCTTAAAAGGAACTTAATTCCTTAATATTAAGTTAATTAATATATTTAGTTCTTTATACTTAGAAATAAAGAATCTATTCTATTTATATAAACTTATATACTAATATATATTCTATTTTTATTTTAAAAAGGTTTTATTCTTTCTAATAATAATATAGTATATTAGATCTAATATAGTCTTTTAGTTTTACTTCTTATTTTAACTTTAATATAATAGGGGTTAATCTATATAATATAAACAAAATACTATTTTCTATACTAAAGTTTATATTTTATTCTTTTTAAATAGCCGCTTTATTTATAAACTTATAATATACCTTTATTTCTTAAATATTTATATTTTTAGTAAATAATCCTTTAATTAAGTCTTTATATAAGTATATTAATAAATAACTTAATATCTATTTATTAAGTCTTTATAAGATAATAATATTAAACTTTAAATTAGTTTTTAAACTATTTAAAGGAAGTATTATAAAGTTTAAACTATTTCTTTTAATAGTAGTTATAGTTATATAACTTAGTTATTATTAAGTCTTTATATATAATTTACTATATAGTTTATTTAGTTATTTAACTCTAATATATCTATTTACTTTATATTATATAGTATATTTAATAGTTATTTTAATAAATACTTTAATTCTTTTTAATAAAGTCTTTATATATTTATTATAAAATAGTGATATATAGTACCCTACTTCCGCTTTAGTAGGGATTTATAGGTATATAGCCGAGGTATATACTATATATATACTTATATTATATAAATTCTTTCTTTCTTTTATTTAATTTAATAAGTTTTATATATTATTTAAACTTTTCCTTTATAATTAAAGTACTCTTTATATTCCTATAACCTTATTACTACTCTACCTACCTCTTTTCGGTATACTATAGGGTAATTTATATTAATAATATAGATAAGTTCTTTAATTAAACCTTAAATAATTAAATTAAATTAAGATAAATTAAAGTACTAAGTTATTTTAAAGACCTTATTAAGGGAAAGGGGGGGCTTATAGTATTATACCTACTAAAGCGCCTTAGTTTAAGTATATATATATATATATATATATATATATATAT
>LT855408.1:2574484-2585034 GCA_900184765.1 Hymenoscyphus fraxineus
TTAATTATTATTATTATTATTAATTATTATTATTATTATTATTAATCTTTGTTTTCTCTCGGGGGCTAGCCCCCGAACCCCCGTCTAACTAAGCTACGTATAGGTGGTTTTAGTGTTCCTACGTGGGAGCGTAGGTACCTAAGTGCCTTATAGATACGAGGTACTAACGCTACGGTTATAATCGTACGCTACTTCTAACCTACCTTGTTCTAGCTATAGACGTTGTATAAACATAGGGAGAACACTAAAATATAGCTGAAACTCCTAGATATCCTATGCTCTAATTATATATGTTTTAAATACGATTCTAGCTCGATATAGGCGCGAGAGTAGTAGGTATAGTAGTTATAGTTTTAGTATTCCTACCCCTACGTACTAACTAAGCTAACTAAGTAAGCGAGTCTAGAATATCCCTGTTATATTTTTATCCCTGAATTAAGCCGAATTTATATTAGCTATATCGATTATAGGGGTCTTCTAGCTAATTAGGAGCTATAAACCTACCTTAATCCTTAACTCGAAAATATCTCGTAGGCCTACCTACCCCTACCTAACCCCCCCTACCTACTAAAAACGTTAGCTACGCTAACGAATAAAGCTTAGTATAAGAGTCCTAAAAGACGTATCTACTAAATCCGTAGTAATAATAGTAGTAAATTTATTAGTACTAAACTAGAATAATTTTTTAGAGATAAAGGTATTACTCTAGAAACTATAGTACCTTATAGCCCTAAGATAAATAGTACTACTAAGTAAATTAGATAAACGCTCTAGATAATAGTTAAGATAATAAAGTATTATTACTCTAAATTTTATTTAAACTATATATAGCTTAAACTTCTATATATAGCGATCTATCTTTATAAGAGACGTATATATATAGCTACTAGTATTTCCCCTTTCGAGGTAGTTACTAGCTTATTTCCCTATATTAACTATCTTCGGATTATTAGGTCTCGGTATACTATACTTATTAATAACCCTAAGAAGGGAAAGCTAAAACTCGATTAAACCTATTATAGTCGCCTAATAGGCTATAAAGGAGATTATATTAAGTAGATCTAAATAGATAATAAGAAACTTATATAAGTAATAGACGTATATATTAATAAAATAAAAGTTATTTTCTAAGAAAAGGAGTTTATTCTTATTATTCTTACCTTTAAAATTATTACTTTAGACTAGTAACTTAATAAAGCTAACCCTAATTAATAATTATAACGTAAGCTTAAAAAAGCTTCTTATAATAAAGGAACTAAAAGTATAATAAATATAGTTAACTAACTAGTTAAAGAAAAGAAATAGAAGGCTATACTATAAGAAGAATAGTTATAATCCTCGCGCCTAGTAGATAGTAGAATATACTATTAGTAGAATATAAGAAATAGGAGACTAACTATAACCTATATTAGCGCTTTAAAGAAACTATACCTTTTATAAATTAGTAGACCTTAAATTAAGTACCTAGGGAATATCTCGAATAACAAAATTAAGGCTCTAAAACTAAAGCTAGTATAAGCTATATTACTACTACTAACCCCGGTACCTACCTAAAGGAAGTCCCTAGTTATTAAGCGACTAGTACTACTAAAGCTAACTAAAGTCCTAAGATCTTAAACCCGGTAGTAGTCTCCTACTATAGAGGATAATAATAAGATACTAAGCTCTACCTAGTCTATACTCGATAAGATAGAAGACTATATAAACAAGTATAGCCTTTATAGAGTAAGGTAAGACGAGCCCTAGCTATTCGCGCTAGTATATAAATATATACTTAATCCCTACTTCGCTATAGTACTACTCTTTTAATATATAGAGTCTAATATTTTCGAACTTAAAAGTTATAAGAAGGTATATACTAGCTTTAAGTTAAATAAGTAAATAGAGGCCGAGAATAATAAAGTAACCTCTCTAAAAGAAAATAAAACCTAAGATATTATTAATAGACCTAGTAATAGAAGGGTACTAACTAGTAAATAGGTCTATAAACTTAAGAAGGGTAATAAAGGTTAGATCGTTTACTATAAAGTAAGATAGGTAGTATAAGGTTTTAAATAAGAAGAAGGAATTAACTTTAATAAAACCTTTATAATAGTTATTAAACCTATAAGCTATAAACTTATCTTTATAATTATAATAGCCCTTAACTAGAATATCGAGTAGATAGACGTTAAGATAGCGTTCCTATATAAACCTATCTAAGAAGAGATCTATATAGAACTTTTAATAAGTAAGAATAATAGCTCTAAGGTATACTATCTTAATAAGGCGCTCTATAGCCTAAAATAGGTACCTAAAGTATAGTACGATATATTATATAGGTTCTTAAAGACTCTTAGCTTTAAAGCCCTTAATACTAATACTAGAGTATTCTTTTATAATAATATAATTATTATAGCCTATATAAATAATCTTATAATTACTAGATAAAGTATAACCGCTATCTAAAGAGTTAAAGACGTATTAAATAAAAAGTTTTAGATATTTAATCTTAGTCTTATAGCCTACTACCTTAGAATAACTATTATCTAGAATTATAGTAAGTATACTATTCGCCTAGGTTAATAGGTATATGTTAAGAAGGTACTCTACTAGTTTAATATAGTTAACGCGAAAACTACTATAACCTTAATAGAAACTAGCTATTACCCTCTAGCTACCCCTATAAACTATAAAGTATTAAAGACTTTCTACTAATAATATTAGTCTATAATCGGCTCGCTTATATATACTATACTAAGAACCCGGCCTAATATTATATACTTTATATTAGTTATTAGTTACTTCGCCTCTAATCCTATAAAGGAATACTAAGCTACTATTAAACAAATCCTATAATACCTAAAAGGAATAGCTAGTTATAATCTAGTATTTAGAAGTAGACTAGATAGACTTATAGGATACTCTAATACCGACTAGGCTAGGTACTATAAGTCCCGAAGGTTAATATCTAGATATATTTTTAATATAAGTAGTAGGGCGGTTTTATAGTTCTCGAAAAGATAACCGACTATCTCTTAGTCTTCTTATAAAGCAGAGCTTAAGGGTAAGATAAATACTATAAATAAGGCTATTTAGCTATAAAAGCTACTTAATTAACTTATTCTAGAGAATAGTCCTCGAGTTATAATAGTAATCCTCTATAATAATTAGAGCGCTATCGCGTTAGTATAAAACCCTATCTATTATAGTAAATCTAAATATATTACTACTAAGGACGCGGTAGTAAGAGAAGTAGTAGCTACTAGTAAAGTAGACCTAAAATTCGTTAGTATAAAGGAGTAAGTTACTAATAGCCTTACTAAACTACTCCTATAAATTACCTTTAAATCTTTTAGATATAGTATTAAGGTACTAAGAAAAGATAGCCCTTAAAAACCTATATAGACTAAATAGAGGTTAGGCGCTCGGGCTTACTTCGGGTTAGATCTCGCTTAATATATATACGTACTATACCTTAATAATACCTTATTATAATAAGCGAAGGACTTATAATATACTCTTTATACTTACTACCCTAGGGCTTTAGTATATAAGGATTAATATATAATTAAAANTATAAGGGGGGATTTTTAGTTTACTAACGTTTACTAACACCTTATATAAGCGTTATATATATACGTTATCTAATATACTAGCTACCCCCTTTATAAACTAAGTATATATAATAAATAATAGAACTTCTTATAATAAAACCTCTATTCTTCCTAAATAAACTTTTCTTTATATATAAATAACTATATAAATAACTACTTTTAACCTACCCTATTAAAATACCTAGCTAAAAGAGAAATACGTATATAGTATAATTAGTACTTAGAAGTGTCTCTAGTATAAGACTTAAGAAAAGTACTAATCCTAAAAAACGTATATATAAGAATACCTTTAACTTTAATATAGTTAATACCTAGAACCTAATACTACTATCCTTATTAGACCTTAAGATAGATTTAATAAGTTATAATATCCGAGAATACCTATTATAGATAGCTATAAGCTATAATAAGGCTTACTTTCTCTTTTAGCTTATATAGTACCTTATCTCTTATAATATAGTAACCGAAAAGGTAAACTAGCGATATAATATAGAAGAATACTACCTATTATTTAAATACTTCTTATATATCTTTAATAGGAAGAACTAGATTATTAAAAGAAATATAATTATTATTCTAATAATAACCTAGATATAAAGCTAGGTTAGTATAAAACGTAAAAAGTACTTATTAATACTCTAGTATAGCTAAGTAGTAGTTATTAAACGTAAACTACTAAGTAGCCTCTATCTTCTTATTCTTAATTTAAACGTAGCTATTAAATACCTTACTAATAAACTTGTTTAGTTTACTAAACTTCTTAGGATATAAAAAAAGCTTATTAAATACTTTTATAATAAACGTAGTATAAAAAACCTTAATATATAGATTAGCGGGTCGGGTAATATAAGAAGGGTAGGTAGGTGTCTTTAGTTCTCTAGCTTTTAGATTTAAGAACTTATAAGTAACCCTACCTTCTTTAAACAAATACTTTAGAGCCCTCTATACCTAAAGACTATAGGTTTTAAATAGGTAACTTTTAGTAAGTAGGACCCCTATAACTATACTAATAAGAGGGAGCTCCTACTACTTTATAAGCTATTTAACCTCGAACTAGTAGTATTACTACTTAAGAACCTAGAACGTAACTCTATTCCTTATAAGGAATTAGAAGATAACGCTAGTAGTAAATAAGAACCCTTAAATAATAATATTAGAACTAAAAGTATTTTATCTAATAATAATAGTAATAATAATAATAATAGTAATAATAATAATAATAGTAATAATAATAATAATAGTAATAATAATAATAATAATATCGAAGTAGTAGGAGGTACTAAACCTATAGAGGACCCTAGTACCTATAGTCCTATAGTAAATAACCTAGAACTAATAGGAGCAAGTTCTAAATCTATAGTAGCTAGCCCTAAATCTATAGGAGCTAGCCTAGAACTAGTAGGAGTAAGCCCTAAATCCGTAGCTATAAGCCTAGAACTAGTAGAAGTAAGCCCTAAACCTATAGGAGCTAGTCCCGAACCTATAAAAGTAGCCCTAGAACCTATAAAACCTAAATCTAAGGACCCTATAATCTTTAGCTCTAACGCTTACTATAACTTAATAATAAAAAAGCTTTATTATAAAGAAGTTAAGAAATTTCCTAGTATAGTACGTTTCGTTATAAAGCGTAATCGCTACTACCTAGTTACTATAGATAGTAAAGTTTAATTCTATATTAAAACGTTTATAAATATACTAAAAAATAACCTATAAGGGGACATTAAATAGGTAATACTTACTATATTTTTATAAGAGTATAAAAAGAAAACTCTATACTAGTAGTACTCTAACGATTTACTTCGCTTCTACTATAAAGAACTTAAGGAACCTAAAGAGCCTCTAGAAGACTTAAGAGTCTTAATAGTCGGCGATTATACTATATATATAGTAGATAGTTATTAAGATCTACTAAATAAATAAAGAAGCTAAAACTATTTATTCTTCCCTAGCTTTTTATCCTTTAAAGGTTTTAGTTAAAGGTTTATCGAAGTCTAGATTTAAAGGTAACTTATTTCGAGTAGGAGTATTAAATATTAGGTTACGTAAGAGAACTAATATAGGTCGAACTAAACCTCTATATATATAAATAGGGAGTAATCCTCTCTAGATTGCTCCTCAAGTTAATAAAATATATCGAACACTTATATTACCTTTTCAACATGTGTTATTGGAATTTCGGGTCTTTTGGTGGACTCAGCTCTCCCTTCTACGACTTCAGGGTGGCATAGTCACTGCAGATGAGATCTTCTGGAATCAGGCATCAATACCTTCAGAATTGCTTATGCACTGGAGGCAGAAAAGCGGTGCCTTCCCTCGCTATCCTCTCCATGATCTTGGCGTTGAGTAGTACGACGATGACAGGCCTACCTACGCCAGGTTGAGAGGCGAGGGACTAATCGACCTCACATCTCTTGTAAGCAACCTATTAGCACTCTATTCATTATTAGATATACTTCTTATGTAGAAAAGGCATACGTCGTATGATACACACTTTTAAGAGAGAGAGAGAGAGAGGGAGGTAGAGGGGGATAGAAGTCGGGAAAGGTTTTTAGTTATACGTATCGCTTATTCCTAGCCCCCGAATACTAATTTCCTAAAGAGGTTAGACTACGACGTGTTACGCTAATAATTATTTACTTACCCCTCCTTCTCTCTTCTCTCTTCTACTTTCTCCTCTCTTCTTTCATAATAATCCTTTACAACAACCCTTTACAACTACGATACTATAGTAATAGTAATAATAAGAAGGGATAGGTGGTACTTGTTTACCCGGGAGGGGGGAGGGGTTACGTTATAATAAAAGTTCTAGCTACTAGAGCGAGGGTATATAATAAAAGGGCGGACATAAAGGGGCGTTCGAGTTATATTCAAGCTTATTTACTTATATCGAGTGGTTTTACCTTTAGTTCTAGCGCTAGTATATAACCCTGACCCTAAGCTACTTTGCGATTTACAATATGCGATTTCCTATAAAATAACCTTCAAATCGAGTATTGGCCATTTGCCATTTGCCATTTGCCATTTGCCATTTGGTCATCTGGTCTAGTAGTAGATTCAGGATGCTGTATGTGTACACCAGCTAGTGAACAGGGCCGTTACTTATTTATAGTACTAGCTTGTGGCATATTTTCCCAACTTTGCTACATATTAAATTCCTACTCTAATATATCTTACTATCATTATCAGGATCCACCAATACAACGAAAAGAAGAGGCACCTCAGTCCGATATTACAGCCATGGACATGGATACGGAGCAAAAGCATCCGAATAATACAACAAACAACGAATCAGATGACGAAGATCGAGCACAATTATGACAACACTCAATGAGCTGCTATTGGCCAATCTTTTCCAAATCACAAAAAGGTTAGCTTGTTTGAAAACAAGCGTTAACTTGACATCTCTTGGCTATCTCACTTGATTTTGATAGCTTATTTAGTCTATCTATACCAAGCATTTTCTAGGCCTTCCTCCCAAGGAGGAGATGTCGTCTCATCGCATCTTATCCGTGCACAGAAACATCTCAGCAACTTCAGCCACTTCCCCCCCTGCGCTTGGCAGTTCCTCGCTTAAGCTTAGCGGGAGACCCTAGCCAGATATGAGGGGTAACAGAAACAAGGTCTAAAAATAGTAAGGTCTTCATGACAGCAACTATCAGGTAACTCTTGCCTTTTGGAGCGGTTCCTGTTCTCTGATATCTTTGTGGGAGCCGAAGGGGTGATTTTCTGCTTTGCGCTAGGCTTGCAATTGAGATTGTCTTCTGCGACGTTAGTGGTGTCCCTCATTTTAGCTAACATGTTAAGCATGATTAATGGGCTGACATGTTCAATCGTAATATCCTAATTAATACCAGCTCTCCTAGTCTCATATCTAGGTCAATCGAATATGCGACACTTCTACCTTACACAGGATGTTAACTTACACTCCCTTCAAATTGTCTCGGGCTACAACCTCTCAAAAAGCCGAACCTTACTGCAAAACAGCTCACGAGCTCACGCCATAATTCGCAACGTCCAATGAATCGCAAAAACAGATAGATAAGAAATCTTGGGTTACACCATCTCTAACCAATGCGCTCGTGTAGAATTTCCCCCTCGAATGAACAGTACCGACATCCCTTGATTCACGTTCTTTGGGCTTCTTTGGGCGATAGAAGCTCTCTTTGTAGATTTTCTAGATGCTGTTGCTTTATCATTACCTGTCACTGACAGATGAGGTGGTTGAGGAATTGTGTCTCCTACATGAGCAGTTTCTTACATGTTCACGATGGTTTTCTTTTAGCCAGATTTCACAAGAGCTCGCTTAAAATGGTTTATCGGAACGCTGCTTCACTCAACTTTGTTATGATATCTACCAGACAAGTGTTTCAAAAGTTGATTCTGTGTTTCTGCAGTGCTTAATTTCCGAACGACATTCTGGTGAATCGATACACATGATACGATTTGTGAGCACATTTTCTAGTTCTCAGTAGCTATAACCGACCCCCTCAATTTCCTCTCCAAGCATAAAAAAACATCACCATCCTGGAGAAGTTGTCCCACTACAAACCAAACACCATAGACAGCTTCAACCAGTACTCCACAATGGATCCAAGAATTGCTGCAACAATGGCCCCAACAATGGCCCCAACAATGGCTCCAACTCGAACCAACCCCCAAGTCGCAGCCTTCAGAAGCTTCGCACTCGAACCTCATTCCAAGGCCATGGAGGCGTTGAGTATCTATCCCATCTTCGAGAACATCTGCAAGTACCTGCAACCTCGAGATATCTTCATGTTCAAGGCAACCGCGAAGACCTTTACTCCTTTGATCGACTCGCTGTTCAGTGTCTCATGGAACATCAATCGCTTCCTCTCACGATTCACAAGCAACCCTTGGGGACTTCGCTCTATGATGGCTAGGTGAGTACGCGTTCCGTGCAAGCTGAGAAGCTTTCCCCGTCACTGAAATACCCCATTCGTGGCGTTTCTTTCTTCCCTCGGGTAATCTCAAGGAATTGTTCTGACTGAAATTCTACAGGCTTGACGCCGTGATAGCCGAGAGTGCAGCTCTTCAATTCTTTGATAGGTGCGAGTGGGAAAGAGCCCAACTCGACATCTACGTAAAGGAGAATAGAGTACAGAACACATGGAGCACGGGTGTGTTAGACATTAGAGAGGTCTTCATCAGAGATGGTTACAGACAGGTCATTGACAACTCCAGTGTAACAACAAGTTCCCATTCTTATCAAGTTAAAGCACAGCTAACGCAAATCCAGCTTGTACGTGTCGAAACCTGGGTCCGACCAGATGCCCAAGGTCGCCAGTTGACAGTCCAAATCATGAGCACATCATGCCATCCACTTACCGCGATTCTGGGCGCTCTCTACGTCTCCTCCATGATGAACTTCATCACCTGGAACGCAGCATACTCCATCTTCCCGGATTCGCTGTTCACCAAGAACAAAAACTACATCATGAACGGCGGCCCCACCGACACGGCTGATAGAGACATCTGTGTCGAGTACACCGTCAACGGATTTCCTGTCACGGAACTCGAGCCCGGAGAGGTCGATTCTATCCGATCCTTCCAAGACAACTTTCGACAGCTCGGTGATGGCTTCACCTGGAAGATCAACCTGGATACTGAGAATGTCGAACCAGGCGCCCCAGCATCGGTCATTGAGAACACCTTGTTTCGATTGACCTCGATGCATTTGCGACCTAAGGTCCACGTCGTCCCGATTGACAATGTGAATTGCTCTCTTCTTGTTGTGAGGCATGGGAAGAGACTTCCAATTGTCCTTGACAATGAGCCTTCTCCACCCTTTAGATACTTCTAAGCGTATCAGTTCACAGTACAGTGCTGCGAAGCGAAATAATCAAGTGATACTCGTACAAACTTGAACTCGAGGGAAAGAATGATCTGGAAAGAAGTATCTCAGTCAGCGAGGATACTAAGAACACTGAAGCATGATGGGAACCCAATACTTGCAAAGATGACAGACGATTTGCTTCCATTGTACACTACTTTAGTCACAACAAACCCCCAGGACCACCCTGGCGCGGAACTCAAATCAACAATGGAACTTCCTTCAAGCTCTCCTAAAATTCTTGGGTAATATCGTAAATGACCTACCTACGTAGCAACTCTTGAACCAAAACAACTCCACGCGTCTGCTTTAACACCATAAACAATGTCAAACACACCTTGATGTCAGCCATAGTATAGCCAAAGCAATCCAAATTCCATCCATGCAACTCCCGTAACCCATTCCCTACCTTTTCAGTCCACCTCATCAGAACACCTCATAACCCAGAACCCAACAATGGACTCCTCCTATAATACTTTACACTTTAGCTATAATACTTTATAGCTAAACCCGTTTAGGAAGAAGGGGCGCTCCGCGACTCCGAGTAACTCAGCATTTCAACTTTAGCTATGTTTTAGGTGTAATTAGGGAACGCGTGTACTGTACATAGGTACCTCTCGACATTTTAGGCTAACACAAGAAGCTATTCCTATCTACCCTCACTGTCGCACCCTCACTGTCGCACTCTTACTATCGTGCCCTAATATGCGCCCTCAAACTCTTTTAATTCGTACCTAGCAGGTTAGGGTTAGATTTAGGGCTATAGGTTAGTGTTAGTAGAATATGAACCTTACTATCGCGTCACGTCTTAGCTAGGTGTGTACTTTAATAAGGCTACTTGGTGTTTTTTTAGCACTTCGTAGCGCAGGTACCCACTTCCCTGATTTAGTTAGCTGTAAAGCATTATAGCCAAAGTGTAAAGCATTATAGGAGGACTCCAACAATGGACCCAGAACCCCCACACCCCCCTTTCCCCACAAAAATCAGTCAAGTCCCCGAAGTCATCAAGACAAGAGAAATTTTCCTCGTACCTCGCATACTGTTACCATCCCAAGATCCTTATACCGCGCTTCCTCAAAACCTCAAGACAGACCAAGCCCAAA
>LT855408.1:2585063-2605867 GCA_900184765.1 Hymenoscyphus fraxineus
AAACCCAAGTCCAAGCCCAACCCCAAGCCCAACCCCAACCCCAAGCATAAAAAACAGCACGATCCCCCATCCCATCCCAAAAACCTAAAACAAAACCCCTAAAGCGAAAAGAAAAAGCCACAGCATCATACCCAGACACCCGATCTCGTATATCTAGGAAGAACCTAGAACCTAGAACCTAGAACCTAGATAAACAATATAGTACTGTACACATCACATCACATCATCTCCTCCCNCGACGGAGAAATAAAAGAAGGAAAAAAAAGGGTCCAACGTTCCCAAAAGTTTCACATCCTTGGCGAATTCATGCAAGTGCGCCATACAGTAGGGGAGTTCAGATGAGGAGGGACGGGAGGAAACCTCAGGACTGTACTGTACTGTAGAGAGTACGAGTCCTGTGGGAGGTAATCCGAGTTGGAGATTTCGCCTCGTTTCGGGGGAGGGTTTAGATGGACTTTTTTTCATGGATGATGTGATGGATGGTGTGGGTGACGAGGGGTGGTAGGGCTGAAGGGATGGAATTACTGTATGAGGAGGAGAGGAATTAATAGGTTCTTAAAAGTGTTGGATTAGAAGGGATTATCGGGTATAGGTAATTAGAGAGCAAGGAAGTGATTTTGAAATTTTTGAATTCTTTTTCTTTCTCGCCCAATTTTATCTACTGGTGCGAAAAGTATTTTGCCTTCTAGCTGATCAGAACATAATGATTCCTGTTGGAAAAGTCTCCTGAGAGAATTTGTACCCTCTACCCCATCCTCTATGCCGTATACCCCTTTGACAGAGTAAAAAAAGGGGTCATCTAAAAAGGAAGATAAAAGTCCCAAGCCTGCGGGAGCTGATTGGACCTTCATCGGCCGAAAAATTAACAAATAAAACGATTGTGTATGTGTGTATGTGTGTAGGGTGGGTGATGGGAGAGATCCCTTGTAGGGTATATATCTGTTGGTGGTGTTCGAGTATTTGGCCGGAAGTGTCGGAGATGGAGTAGAAGAATCAAAGATGACAATTTGATCTTCAAAGGTGTTATGAATAGCCGCTCGAAAAAGGATGTCTATGTGACTCCTTTGCACCATGCCATCAGAAATTATCTCTCCCATCAACCCTTTCCCAAATATGATCCCCATGAGCGTGCCAGCTCGTACGCTGTAAAATGAAACCGAACCAATACTCCGTAAGATGTTGTTTATGAAAAGCTGACAAATTTGGGGTCCCTAGGTAGTCCATCAGGCCCGATATTGTTCTTTGCAAATCGCCCTTCTGTGTATATCCGTCGTGCCTCGTCGAAGTTCACTCTTCGGTTCTTCATGATCCTTTGTATCTCTCTCTTGCTCGAGTCGTCTAGCCCAGCTCGAGCATCTCCGGAGGCAACATTACCGGACAGATCGAAGGCGTCGGAGGAGAAGCCCGACTCTATATCACCAGCAAAGGTGGTTGGAAGACGGGCGTAAAGGTATGAGGAGCCGGGAATAGTAGGCATCCTCGAGGTCCACCGGGAACGTGTCATGTAGGCGGCTGAAGACATTTTGGTAAGAATGGTTTATAAAAAAAAAAAAGGAAAGGGGGTTAGTGTAGTTGTGAAGGAGTGCTAACCCGTTGAAAGGACGAGGAATACAAAAACGGTTGAGTAGAGGAGGTAGCCCATTTTGTACGAGCTCTCTAGTACGCTTGAATATGATGAACAGTGGGCGGGCGTCAAGAAGTGGTCCGTCTCAGGAGTTGAACTCAGTCCTTAGAAGGGGACGTGCTTGGGACTTGCTGGGAGCGAGGATGGGGATGAGAACTTGGCATCTGATACGATACGAAGTGGCAGTACAGAGGTTTAGGCAGTGGCGGTCGCAGTGACGATGCAATAAATGCAAGTGTTGTGTCATGGACGGGAGTGGTTAATGCGAGATGGGGGTTGGTTAGGGTTGGTTATGCTCGGTTGTTTATGCTTCCAGGGCCGGGGCTGAACTCTGGAGCCGCGATGCGAGATGGCCCAGCGAGCCCAGCGAGCCCAGATGGCGCAGGAGCGAGGCTGTGAACGCGTGACGTGAACGGCAAGTGGGGTGGTGGGGGGAGTGGACTAGCTTGAGACTGGGTGGGTTGAATGGGTGGACTTGCTCGACTTGGTACTGGGTGGAGTGCCTGGAGTGCTTTGAGAGCCCATTATTGAGCACTGTCCTTGACTCCTTGGAGTCTGCATTCAGCACTGGCGCATTCAGCACTGGCGAAAAACAGCCTGCTGCTGCTGCTGCTGCCAAATATAGGCACTCGAGTCCCTAGAACCTCTCACGCCATGAGGCCCGAGGGCTATCATTTACTCCAATCTGACCACTCACAAATGATACTCTACTCGAGTATACTTCGAAGTACTTCTATCGAAGCACACATAAACTTCGTAGAAGCAAATTATATTCTAAACGGGCAAGCCGTATGCGATGATGCATCACCAACGTATCAGTGCCCGTTCTCAAAGCGTACTCTGTATACTCCCTACGATGTCGATGTAATTTTTCCGCGTTGACAGCAGACATCCAAGTTCCCCATGAAGATATGCGTAGATATACCCGGTAGCAGGGGTGAGAGAGATATTCGTCTACGGAGTATTGGACTCCCACGCTTCCAAACAGCCAAATTATGCCGAACACAGCAGAATATAAATTTATTTGACTACCAGTATTTCCAACCTCAGGACATTTAATTGCAATCTTCGGTTGCATAGATTGCGTTCATTTTACTGGAACTTTACCAGGAAATGAAGATGAGCAGACCTTGCTGCGGCTACTTGCTACAGCTTGGGCCACCAGGCCACTGAAAAGACGGGGACGGGTCTCTGAAGACAGCTTGGACCATCTCGGACTCGGATCAACTGTTTTTCCTCCAAGCGAGCCCAAATCAGAACTCGACACATGATTGGCTGTGCAGCACACAGAACTTTTGAACAATTGCAGATTTGACTCTCCCGCGGATTTCGAGATCTCGAGCTTCAGAAAGTCAGCCAACCCTCAACACATCACCGCCAAAATGTCATACCACTCCGAGCAAGTGTCCGCGGACTTGATCTGGGAAATCACCCGTACGTTCTTCCTTTTCCGACGGCAATTGAAGGCGAGAATTGAAGGCGGCGAGTCTAGAAGGAGGGAATGAAGGTCAAACTCGATCAAGATCCAAGGCTGACGAGACTCTGGATACGCAGGCAGCCAAAACTCCTTCCTCGTGCAGCGCGCACAATCTGGAGGTGTTCGATTTTCCCGCGACCCTTTCAACCTTACCAACATCCACTCCCGCAAGGTACGGCACACAAATCGCAAAGTAAATAATCCTTGGGCTAACATTATCTACAGAATGCCGGTTTCATCAACGACAAGGTACGAACCACTCGACCATAGACACGAGCACCAGGAGAAGGAATACTGACGAAATCTAGGCCGTCAGTATCGTTGAGGAGAAGGGTGACAAGAAGGGTCTTAATTTGATCACCAAGAAGGCCAAGTGCAACCAAAAGCCAGGCAGCTCCCTCCACAAGACCCCTCTCGGTGGAAACAAATCAACAAGAAAGTAGGTTGCTTATGGGGGAGTAGTGTTCGTTTGAGCCATGATCTAATGTGCTACTTCAGGACCTACAAGACTATCGCCAGCAACATCGCCAAATCTGGATACCGATCTGATCTCCGTGCTGATGCCATTGCCCGCGCATCTGCCATCCGTCAATCACAAGTACCAAAGAAGGCCGCACCAGAGTCAAAACTTCGAGGAGCAAAGGCCAAGAAGGCCGCAGCGGAGAAGGACGAGTAAATATGGGGGGATTGAAAGGAAATGGGTTTTGCTAGTCACGAATAGAGCTCGTTTTTTCGGAGTTCTGAGGCAATGGATCAATGAAATGATTCTACGGGATATGATATGCAACTCCTTTGGTCTAATGAGATTTCAAGGAAGTGAAATGCACAGTCGGGGCGGCAGTAGCTCTATAGACGGAAACTGAGCACCTCAAATCCAATCGCATCTGCTAAACATTTTCCCAAGCCAAATTGCGTCCTCTTCCGAGTTTAGACATGTGAAGACCAGACTAGTATAGGTAGTTACCTATACATTATAACCTTCCCGAGGCTGACAGCACGATGCCCGAGACAGCCGGCTAATGCTCCTCACCCTCTGGTTCGATTGATGCTAAGTAACTTGACCTTCCTATATTCCAAGTTGGGTACTCGAAATATATTATCATTCCATTATTTCACCACCAAGAGATCCACAAGTGCTACCTAGGTATTGTCGCAGGCAAGGTAGAAAAGTAGGTACGAGACAAGAAAGCTGCCAGGTAGCACTTCCCCTCCACCCGCAGCGCATCCTGATTGGCTCACTACGATCTTCCCCACCAATCTACCCCTCCTCCAAGAGACTGGGCACCAATCAGAGGACGTATTTCAACCACCATATCCCCCTCCACCTCCTGATTTCTTCCCCAACAATCTCATTCTGCTTCTTCCATCCATCGTATCTAACTACAACCGCTATTCAGTATTCAGAATCAACCGAACCGGTACGAGTTCATCCTCTCCTCTTGATCCTCTCCTTTTCCCGCCACAGCTCAATGCGGGGTATACTGATGCTTGTGTTACAGAAGTTAATCGCTCACCGAAACCGTAATCATGGGAATCAAAGCTGGTGAGCTGCAATTCGACTATATGGAGCTAGAAAGAGCTCGGGTTGACCTTAATAGTTGTCGCTGGTGCCTCTGGAGGTATCGGGCAGGTGAGTTTCCTGAGTCTACAACGTTGCATGTTGGGCAAAGCAGCTAACAAGCCATCGCAGCCATTGTCCCTCCTCCTCAAGACCTCCCCACTCATCACCGAGCTGGCCTTGTATGATGTGGTCAACACTCCAGGTGTCGCTGCCGATCTCTCGCACATCTCCTCCCAAGCAGTGCGTATACATGAAAACGGAAAGGAAATACGGGGCTGATGTTGGTCATAGAAAATCACTGGCTATCTCCCCAAAGATGACGGAGCCAAGCTTGCTTTCAAAGATGCAGACATTGTTGTTATTCCTGCCGGCATCCCTCGTATGCATAGTATTCCGGGGAGGTCATCAAAATAATCAGACTAATTATGTTTCACAGGCAAGCCAGGGATGACCAGAGACGATCTATTCAACATTAACGCCGGCATCGTCAAAGGCCTCATCGAGGTCATTGCTGAAGTTGCACCAAAAGCCTACATTCTGATCATCTCCAACCCCGTCAACTCCACCGTCCCAATTGCCGCTGAAGTGCTCAAGGCAAAAGGAGTCTTCGATGCTAAGCGTCTATTCGGTGTCACTACTCTCGATGTCGTTCGAGCTGAGACTTTCGTTGCTGAGATTGTAGGCGAGAAGAACCCACAAAGTCTGACTATCCCAGTTATTGGAGGTCATTCTGGAGAGACCATTGTTCCTCTGTTCAGCCAAGCCAAGCCTTCCGTAACCATTCCTGCAGATAAGCTTGATGCTTTGGTTAACCGTGTTCAATTTGGTGGTGACGAAGTTGTCAAGGCGAAGGACGGAGCTGGATCTGCCACCCTTTCCATGGCATATGCTGGTTACCGGTATGTTGAGAAACCCGTACCTTTGTACTCTACTGACGACGGAACAGAATGGCCGAGGCTGTCTTAAAGGCTCTTTCTGGCGAGAAAGGCATTGTTACTCCAACATTCATCCACCTCAAGGGTGTTCCAGGAGGTGATGAAATTGCAAAGGAGACTGGTCTTGAGTTCTTCTCCGTCCCTGTTGAGCTTGGTGTAAGTCCTACGCTCTGTAGCTAAGATTTGGTTCTAACATCATGCAGACAACCGGTGCTGAGAAAGCCCAAAACCCTCTTACCAACATCAATGATGCTGAGAAGAAACTTCTCAAGGCTTGTATTGACGGACTGAGCGGCAACATCACCAAAGGTGTTAACTTCGCCCACAACCCACCCCAAAAGTAGTTTTCCCCTTTTCCTACTTGTTTCACTTTTCCCTGCTGTCTTACTAGCCGGCATGTTAGCCATGTTTCTGGAATTTATTGCAATCGTTTACAGATCTGCTGTAAAACTCAAAAGTGATGTAATGCTCTTCGTGATCTTCAACGGAATTTTCTTGCCGATCCTTCTTGTAATCCGTCAGTAGAATTCAGTGACTGACCGATGGGATTTCTTTTAGGTAGACTCTGAAAAGCTTGCAATATCTATGAAAGTGCAAAGTAAGCTGAACGGCTTTCTCTGCTCTCACTCTCATTGGCGGCTGGCTACTGGTGGATAGACGAATGGAATGATGCCAGAAGTTAGAAAGTGCCAGGGAATAAATAGCATTTGGAGGCCCAGATGGGTATGATAAGAAAGAAGAATGAAATGAAAACTATTATTATGACATATGTCTTTCACGTAAACACTTTTTGGGTGATGTGATGCTACAGTATCATCTTTACTCTGGGATTGTGTGGAATTTTGTAGGGGTAAGGGTAGTCCCATTAAATAACATGTCTGCCTGCCTCTTGAAGGTCATTTCTCTGTGCCCGCTGAATGGCTGGATCGTGTTGATACTCGCTCGATTACATCCTCATATCTGAATCCGTCGCCTTTTCCCATGTCTCAAGCAGGATTGAGATCCTTTAATCCTCTTAATAAGGGCTTCAAGTCCGACTCCATCTTCCATCTTCCAAATGGCACAAGCCTGGTTTCCGCTTCAGTCCTAATCCAACATCATAAAACTTTCCCCCTTTTAGTGACGAGTGGCGTATACCGCAGATGCCAATTCCCCCACCACACCTATCTATACAATTCCCCGCAAACACGTCCAATACCCCATCATTTACTAAGCCTACCTCGCAGAATGCAAGGTCCGGCTCAAGTCACCAAGCTTCAAAGCTTAGTTTGGCACCAAATCGACGTAGCGGGGCTGGCTTCAGCAACATTTTTATGAGATCCCGTTGTGTCAGGAATAGACCCCGTAAGATCCTCACATAGTCGGAAATCAGGGCTTCGCGGCGACGACGATGGATTTGATTTGGAAGGTTGCGCTGGGGAGTTCGGACGTCTCGGCTTGGACGGTGGCGTTGATGCCCATGCTTGCCAGGGCTCCGCGGATTATGCCGCAGGGGAACCAGAGGAACTTGTTGGTTGTTAGGTTATGTTCTTCTTTCTGTGGGGATTGTGTTGTATGGTGAGAGAGGGATGAGAGGGGAATAGTGGCTTGGATGAAGTCCAATGCCCGGTGAAGAGTAGAGAGACAGCAAAATAAGAGATATCCATGGTACTTACAGGTTGAGCTCTAACTACCGCCTGTCCCCCAGCTTCTGTACTCATCTTTGCGAATGGACGGAAGGAGTTATCTGTTAATACGTAGACTCCCTATTATAACTACTATTAGCATCTGGTTTCCCCAAGTTCAATGGTTCTCCAAAATGGTTTCCCACAACCGCTTCCATCTTTCTAAGCAGAAACCTAGACCAGTTCGAGGCTATTGAGATTCAGAGACATGGAGGTGGGAAGCGTACCCTATGATTCGTCTTTAGATTATCGATTTGTTTCCGGAAAACGAGCATCCACAGGTCTTTGCAGAGAAATTTGATAACGTCCAGGGTATCTTGGAAACGAGGTCTGTCTCTAGAAAACCTGTAATTGAGTTGTTAGCATGATTCCCTTATTCAATTGTGGCTCGGAAGTGGCAGATGGACTTGAGGGGAAAGTAATGGAGGTGGAGAGAGGAAAAAGAGCACCCTGAGACGCAGAAGATTCTGTAGGGTCCTCCCACTAGAGAGAACCTCCACTATCTCGCACCAAAACCCTTGACTTTGAAGAGCTCATTTCCTCATAGCCGTCTCTCGCTCTGCTCCCCGTATAGCCTTGGAAGGCCCATTCTCCAATCCCCACGGTCATCTCAACTCTCCCTCCCTTCCTCTCAAGCAAAACAACACAAGCAAGAACTACTCCCAACACAAACATACCTTTCAACCAGTCCCTGCCCAACCCTATACCCCAAAGACTCCAATCGAAAAAACACCACATCCCTCTCCTCCTCNTGTAGGGTGGGAGGGGTGATTCGAAAGACATGTTGGCTCGTTTCGTTCCTTTCTCTTTATGCCACTTCTGGTGGTTGCTCGTGAGCAGGCCTTGATGGTGGGTTCGTCCTTGCTGCTCGTCTGTTGGTTTATTGGTCTGGTGGAACTATGAGCTTTGCGGGAATAGCGTCTGCGAGAGATCTTACGTCTGCGCAAACGGGTATGATATCTTGGCGTGCGTGTGGTATGAGGGGAGGGTTGTTGTTGTAGGCGGCTTTGCTCTGTATTTGGTTGTGTGCCGTGGGTTTGGTGGAGGAGCGGCAATTTGGTAGGGATACGAAGGGTTGAGTCTCAATCTGGATTTGAAAAGAGAGCTCAGAGTGACTATCAATTCGCGATATAAGGGGTGGAATAAGTAGGAGCAGGTCCAACTCAATCACGGCTTTGTAAAGATGGTTGTGATGTCTTGGAGCTTGGGCGGAAGACGGAATTTTGAAGCTCGGTTCCCCGAGGTGGTTATCTCAGCCTCATCGTACTTGACCAGTTTTGTCCTGCTCACTGCCTCGAATAAATCACAAGCTATATTTCACGATCATTGCTTAATAACTTAACATTTTTACTGTACTTTGTTCTACTACACTTCTCCCTCCGTCGTTATCCCTAAGGTAAGAACACTTGAAATCGCAAAATCCAACCGAGAAGTAGAAGATACAGTCCAAAAAGAGCTCACCCCCAAAAGAAAGTTCCCCTTGAATATGAGTCTCCACCGTTTACGCCAACCGTTCGCCTTGTTTATTCGTGCATGTCATATAATCCCGCCGGATATGTTAATGCGTCCCCCGGTAAACCAAATCAAGAGTTGTATGGCTTGTAGCTCCAGATTCTAGCTCTCATATCACCACTACCTGTGGCAAAAGATCCACCACTTGGACTTGGTGCGACGGATATGACACTGTTCTTGTGGCCCTGCAACATGAGCTGAGTGTGACCAGTTCTAGGATCCCAAAATTGAACACCACGGTCCTTGGAGCCGGAAAGAACCCAATTACCATCGGGTGTAAGAGCAACAGAAAGAACAAAGTCCTATTGATTATTAGTGAATGTTTCAGAGAGAGGGACTCGAGTAGATTTACCTTGTGGCCCTCAAAAGTTCTAATACAACGTCCGCCCTTTGGTGCATTGTTTGGATGACCACCACGTGGTGCAACAAGCTCCCACATCTTGATAGTCTTATCCAAACTTCCGGATACGAGATCTTTTCCATTTGGAGCAAAGGCAACTGAGTAGACAGAGTCTTTGTGGCCATCTGGTCCTTCAAGTCTCTCGACCAAGTAACCCGACTCGGCACTCCAAACGCGAACACTCTTGTCTAGCGAACCAGCAGCAACAAGCTTAGTATCAGGTGAAATGGCTACAGTTGTCACACCATCCTCAATGCTAAGAGTGAGAACGTTTTGACCTGCCTCGATATCCCAAAGACGAACAGTGCGGTCACCACTTCCAGAAGCAATTGTGCGACCATCGCGGGCGAAATCCAAAGAGTAGATATCCTGCTCGTGACCCGCAAAAGTGTTCCTAATGGTTCTGGAAGCAATATCCCATACACGGATCAATTTATCCTCGGCACCGGTTGCAAGGTATCTTCCGTCGGGACTAAAGCACACACTTCGAATGTAAAGATCACCAACAGAATCGACGCTGTCGTCTTGAAGAATGTGAATTCTCTGGCCAGTAATGACATCGAAAATCTGTGCAGATCGGTTGCAACCGGTTGCAACATACTTGCCATCATGACTGAAGCGAACGCAGCAAACCACACTTTCGTGTTGGAGGGTGTGAACGAGATCAACGTCAAGAACACGAGGAATCTCCGGGTTGAAGATGGCAAACCAGTCTGAATCAACCTTCTTTTGGTGGGCTGGTAGACGTTCAAGGTCCAATTCCGCGAGGGCATTTCCGACTCTGTTGAAAGGGACGACACCTAAAGCATGTGGATTAGGGTGACCAACTTGTGGTGAGGCTGCGGCTCTTGGGTCTGGATATGGCATTTGTTGGTTCAATTGTGGGGTTGCTGGTCCGCCTGGTCCACGCTGCGGTCCCAAGGGACGACCTTTGCCAGGACCTGGAGAAGCGGTAGACTGAGGGGGTTGTTGTACACCATAACCGTTGGGGGCTGGTGGTTGAGGATATCCGCTACCTTGGAATGGAGGCTGCTGTTGCTGCTGCTGCTGTTGTTGCTGCTGTTGTTGTTGTTGCTGTTGGGATTGCTGAGGCGGGCCTTGTTGAAGAGGAGGTGGTGGAGGAGGCTGTGGCATTTGGTGTTGAAGAGGACCTGGGCCATGCTGTTGTTCTTGTGCTTGTGGTGGAGCGAGACCTGGTCCGTTTTGACCTTGACCAGCCATAATTCCTCCAAACAGATTGCTTGGTCCATGACCGAGTGATGGTGGTGCTTGTTGGGCAGGGCCAGCGTTCGAAGGTTGTGGACCTGGACCACCAATGCCGGCAGGACGAGGTGCTCCTCCTCTAGCTTCAAGTTCACGGTGCAGACGAGCGATTTCTTCTTCATACCTAGTTCATGTCAGCTCCGTGGGCACGACGAGGGGTTTGGAGATCCTACTTTGCTTTGATTGCAAGATGTTGCTGTTCCATACCAAAGACTTTCTCTCGTACCATGGCCATTTCGTTGATTTGATGTGTCACTAGATCCCATATTAGCACTCGTCTCACATCAAACAGCAGTCACCACACTATGCGGTCGTGGTGACTAGTATGAGTTTGCGACTTACTGGACTGCTCAACCTCCCCACTCACTCGAGCCTGGTTCTCAAACTCTGCGCGAACCTGGTCCAGCAACTCATTCAATCGTGTGTTGCCTGGGGCCGGGCCCAAACCACGATGATTGTACATCGACATCGTCGCGGTGTGGAAGGATTGAGGATGATGTACGCGGGAGAAGGTCGATGAGAAGGAGATGTTTGCTTCAGCTAGTCAAGGCTGAATATTTGTCGCAACGGGATCACCGAGGCTGGGGGAAGGCGACGATGATGCGCCGAGTGGTGATAGTGGTGCTGATGAGGTGAATTGGACTCCTGTCCAGATGCTCGGGTCGATCAAGACTGGCGAGGGTGTGGGCGTGCGTCAAACAGGGCTGGTGTTGAACAATCGCACGCGTTTGCGACTTTCGAGAAGGGATTGCGCGCACAGTGATTTGGGGATGAGCTTGGCATCCACTGCGCTGGTGACTATTGGGAGCAGCAGCAGTAGCAGATAATGCGAGTGTTGGTGTTGAGTGCGAGGCAGATGTCGTCTTCTGGTGGTGGAAGGCGCGTGTGATGGTGTTGGTGGTGTTGGTGGTGATGGGGTATCAAAGGTGACGATGATCCTCAGGAGGGAAGGAGAGGAGTATGAGAAGATAGTTGGCAAGCTGCGCTGGGCTGGTTGCTGGAGTACAGTAGGTGGCTATTTTCTGAGGAGCTGCTCTGCCCGCCCACAATAAGTCTTCCGCATCTCAACTCCCCTTACCCACCGCTAAACGGACGCTAAAAGATACCCCTGTCCCTGTCTTCTGTATTTTTTGAGAGCAAGCACGACCGAGCGGGGCGCCTCCGTTGATTGGGCCTGCCTATCTGGGAAACGCACAAGGCGACGTGGGTCATTGCGCTGGATTGGAGCTAGAGCACTCCACCAAACACCCACACGTACCCACACTACTCCCACATCTCCCACTCGCAGCTCCTCCACATGGTTGTCTCTGTCTGCAGCTTGCAGCCGGGGGATGCAACGGTTGTTGCGGTTGCGATGGAAACTTGCCTACAAGTACTCTACACTACGGAGTACAGTATGCTCTACCCTGAATCCACGGTATAGGCACTATACCGTGACCGCTATACGGGGTTCTACTTGTCTCTTACGGGAAGCCATCCCCTCTGAGCAAAAGAGTTAATGGGAACCACGTTTGTGTATCTATCTGCAGATTACCTAATTCACTCACATCTCGCATTCACCTAAAGTAGCAACATCAGTTGAAGCTGCAGCGGGCAGTGGAAGCTTTTGTTTCGCGGCAGCCAGTAGTGGCAGTGGAGGCGGAGTGGCTTGCTTGTGCTCCACTTAAAAACGTGAGCGGCAATTCCTTAGGATTTCTCCGAAGCTAGCTAGGTACCTACGGAGGCACGAGGTACACCAGCGAGACCACCTGCAGCCAGTGAGCAGGCAGCTACGAACCGATGACCGTACAACCTTAGTATGACGGGCAGTATTAGGTCCGTGCGTAAAAATGATGGAACTCGGTTAGTCGGTCACAGGGGGGACTGGACTGGACTGGAGTGACTGGCACGACGGGTTTGGCGAGCGGTTCAAGGGTTGAAATTGTACAGCACATCAACACAGCATCATGCTACTTCTAGCTTCATGTTTCCGCCACACAAAAGCTCACCTTTCACCTGCCCTACACACCTGCGGAACTCATGCTTGCAAACCCCTTCCAGCCTGTGCCGCAGCATGGCATGGGTATGATGGGGCAAGCCTTCGCGGGCTTGCTGCCAAATGCAGCATGATAGGCGAGGTGGGTCTCCAGCTCTAGATACTCCGTAGGTACATATGAAAATCCAACACCCTTTACGACTCCATTTCCCGGTGGTCTTCGTGCATCTGTCTTGCCCCTCTTACTCTTACTCCTAGGTACTTCCGTACTACATATGCGCCTGCGATATGTCAGAAAGATGCAGTGGAAACGGACTAAGCATGAGTGGTATATTACACTGTATTTCTCAATGCAGGTTAGCTTCTGTTATGTAATGGTATCTAGACTAGTGGCGTGATGAGATCAGCAAGACTACGGATACGGCGCAAGAGATCTACTGTCAGTGAATGCGGTGTATGACAATGTAGTGTGTCCTTCTAGAATTCGTAGTTGTACAGCCTGCCTCCACGTGCCTAGGCTCCTGGTGACAAGAAAAGTGGCAGAGATTCATCTTTCTAACTATTAGCGTAAGTTGATTCTAAGTACCAAAATGTTTGAAATATCTAGAACAATACCTGGTCTTTATTGTACTATCGCTTTCGATAAATCGTTTTAATTATTCCAAATAAATCATATATCATAATGGTTTTTTTTGCTAAATCAGGATAAGATAAAGAGGTCTCTGCCACTTTTCTTGTCCACCAGGAGCTAGCTTAGGTACAGTTATCGGCATCTAACTTTGTAAGTTACTCCATTGGCCACTTTCATGTTTCTTTCCAAGATTCCAGTATGGACAATTTACTCTGCATAATATTTTCCTCTTCGGGCAGTACTTTTTCCATCCGACACTCTCAACCAGTCTGTCATCCGCCCCTCCAAACGCGTTACTTTCCCTATGGATTTCTCGCTTGGCCCTGTGTAACATCTCTTCGGATAGAATCACGAGCAGCCGCGGCTCTTTTATGCCAATCTCTGTTTGAAGATATAAAACGATGAAAGTGGTAGCACCCAAAATGCATCGAGTATGTTGTGTTGATTTCGAAGGCCTGGTCATTACTCTGCATACATGTAAGACTCAGAGTACATCTAGCCAAAAACAACATCACAGACTTACACTACTAAGCAACAGATTTAATATAATTCGCTTTCAGATCCCTTCATCAACTCCACCGCTTCACAGCTCGATATACCAACTCCACATTCCTTCTACAATCATCAAGTTCCTTGGGTGGTCATAAAGCAACAACCACATCTCTTACCGGCCTTCAAAAAGAGTGAGGTAGGAAGCTATACCAGCAACATACACCCAGAACTCGGCACTCAATTTCCCACTTACCACAAAGAATGTTTTACAGTCCTACCAAGTCCCAACTACTGACACCACGTTCATTTTAGCGCCTTGCGAATTCCTTCTAGCAATACTTCAATACTTCAATACTCCGCTTCTAAGCCACAGGTTTCAGGAACGAAATCGATATGTGCCTCGCCTCGAGTCTCACTCAACTCGCTCACGAGAATTACGCAAAATCAAGATCTTCTTGAATCCCAGAAATTCATAGCTATGGATGTAATATGTGTCATAGAGACCTTACCCATAGTGTTTACCAATCACATTCTCAGATCGGGAAAAGAACGCTGCAGCAGCTTACGCGTAGCCCTTCCAATTTCTTCACTCTGGTCTGGCTCGCTTGTCATTTATTATTTTTCACTAACGCGCTTTTACTAAATATTCCTCTATGTAGCCCTCAGCTTCTATAGAAGGAATTCTTTGATATCACAATATACTGATGACATTCCGTACGATCTCATACTACTCATTTTCGCCACCATAAACAGCAACATATATCATAAGCAGAATCCCCCAATAGACATGGTATCAGCGAATAAACCTCTACCAGATAGAGTACCTAATCTTTTTTTACCAGCTCACCAAGAAGAAATCCCCTCGCGAGACTCATGAGAGTTCCTGTACAAGAGCCCGAGTACGCGTCCTATATACCTCGCGGAAATTCGTCATCTAGCTTGGCCATTAAGCACCTGGCAACAAAGTACGACGAGTCATACTGTAGACCGTCTTGCATAGCCGATTGTTAGCTCGCTAGTGTTATAGAGGGCTTACTATGTATTGTTGATGCTGATGGTGGTGAGGTATTTATCGAGTCTGTTACTCTGTAATGATCGGGAAGTAAATCGTGGTGTTGTTAAGTGTTTGTTTGTTTTGGTTGGTCTGTATTTTTTGATACGTACAAGTACAGTACTAGCCAACTTATACTCGGCATGTGCCACTTTTACACCAAAACTCATGTAATGTAACTCGAATTAATTCTACCACCACCATAATTAAAATTGCTAATACTTGGANTAACTCAGATTGTGGTATAAAGTTGAATATCTAAAGTAGTTAAGGAGTAAAGTTGGGTAAAATAGAAAAGTGTACGTTTTATACCAAAAATAGACGAAAATCTACTAAAAAATTACACTACCCGACTTAGATTAACACTATAACACTAGTCCTTGTTTTCAGCTTTACGTATATAAATAAAAAGATTTATAGAGTTCGAATTAATATGAATCTTTAGTTATAGAGAAAACTGTCGAGTTAGACCAGAGTTATATGTTGTCGCAAAGTAGGCAAAAACGCTGTTTTTGGTGGGGTTTCACAAACCGCCGAGTATAAGTGGTCACTGACTTATATCATGGAATTTTCTTGGGAAGATGGACCATCTTAATTACTAATTAGTAAAGGTGTATATCAGGCCTTGATTATTATCTCTTCGTCACTGCTGCCTCGTTTAAAAGTCTGTTTCTTAAATCGTCGAATCGACCAACTTTTCCCTAGTCACAAAAATGGATGCTGTTGTTATTAATGGCAGAGGTAGGTAGGTAGTGGTATTATATTCGCAGAGGGTTTGAGTCTCGCTAATCCGGATCCACAAATCCCACGCTCAAATCGACTTCTCTTTGTAGAGTTCAGCTTATCGTTTACATCCTTTTCCCTGGCTTCCTTGATTCCCTTTATCTCCTGCTTTCCCAGCACCATTCTAAGGTCTGCTTAACTTGAGGACCGAGTAATAACTCTACCACCCTTGAAAAATGATGATAGATTTGGAGGCCTATTATCAAAAATCCATCGCCCTACCTATTCTTCAGTAGTCACCTACAGTCTTCTAACAGGGTGATGGGATCTTTTCAAGCTAGCAATTACGAGTGCACATCCTTGAATATTTGTTCCCAGGCTTTTCCCATTCATTGCATGGGAGTTTGTGCTCATGCTCAGTTCAAAAATGTCTATAACTAAAAAGCAAAGCACCTCATCGCCTATAACCCTGATTCAAATCGGGTATACAGTGTAGCTCTACCTAAAGATTTCCTCGCACCTCTACCAGTATAGTCATTCATGAAGAACACCAGTTGTGCTGTGAGCTGATACTACTGTGGATGACAATAGATAACTCTTGATAACTTCTTCAAAAAGGCACGTTTTAATACTAAATTTTTTTCATGCACAGTACCTACTCATTAGACTGAAAAGGTGCTTGCATTAAGTATTAATAGAAAATCCGAAATCCGATCGCTATCCAAAGCTCAGTGCAAGCAGCGCGCGCATTTCTGTGTAAGATTACAATTCTGGAAAGAGTCTGAAAGAACGCATCCTCTGACTGTACTTTGGGAAGGAACGAACCACCCACCTTCAGCGACAACCACCAAAATTGCCCACCTGCCTCACTTTGAAAAAAGCCCACAAGATGGAGCTTCTTATATGTTAAATATATACTTGTCTACCTCGGCATTGTCTTCTGAACTCACATTTGGGACGCATTTACTTGCTTCTATGTACTGATAGATATCTGCCTCCTCTTCACTTAGGTACTCTAAACCTTGACTGGGAATGCATTCCTCGTCTCCTATTCTCTACAACCACACTTCCATTTCACCTGTATCTAGGCAAATGTAAACTCACGGTGATTCGCTATGCTACACCGTATATCACCAAGCTATTTTACCACAACCCCTCTTCTACTGGAGTCAAACCAAGAGAAAGCATGCTAATATAGATACTTTCCACTTTCGCCCTCTTTCCCAAACCCCTCCGCTTCAGCCCCCAAAATCTACACCAAGAAACCTCTTTAACCTCTAACCACCGCCTGCGACACGGCTCAGTAATTCTAGTAATTTGCCACGTTCTTTCTTCTTCCAACCACCCCCAATTCCAATAGAAGTAACTACTATACTCTCGTGCAACAGCTACCCTTCAAGCTCGCGCACTCATCAACAATTCCTTACACAACTTCTATAGACAGAGTAGTTCATCACCAGTCCGAGCGAGTATACATGAGACGCCTTATATCACTGTTTTGAATCGCGGCTGTTCCCAACATGCAGTGCGGATTACATACACCCAGACGATGCGAGTTCAGTTCATGCTCCTACCACGCAAAGATTTCGTTTCTGGCACACATATTATCATGAGATCTCGGGCATTATCCCTTTGTAAGGCGATGCTAAGATCGATCTACGATTGAGTCGTTGTATGCTCGTGGTTCATCGCTTTCCATTTGTTCCTAATATCTAACAGCACTCACCTACCTAATGACACTCGCCCAATCCCTCCTTCTTTAGCAACTCGGTATAAGTGGTCATGATAAATTATGAGGGGGTTGTATTGTGTGTTAATAGGCCTGGTTGAGTTGTCAGAGCATCTTTCTTTCCTCATCACTCCGCTCTTGCTCTACACTTTCATGCCCAAACCAATGAAACATATTCATGAAATTAGAGACAGCCGTCGACCAAATGTCCATAGTATGCAGTTCACTAAACTGTGATTTTCGGTGTCCCGCTTTCGGCTGTTCTTGCTTTACCGATCGATATATAGCCAGTGATTCTTGGGAGAAGAGTCTACTAAAGCACGGCTTCGGGACCTGGAGGGGAGGAGTTAATCTTCCCAAGTTTTTAAGTATTTCTTTTCGGATTTGGTAAAGACTTTATAGAATAGAGAGTCTATGGTCAGGTTCGTGTATTTTCATTCATTATTATTGCAATATTTGACCAGCTGTTCCATGAACCAAGAATACTGAAAGTGGCCTCATATCTCTTGCGATTGGATGGTAGGAAAGTGATCAATTCCTTTACAAGAACTTACAGATGAATAGCATGAGGAATCAGTATCCAGCAATTCAAACTCCTTTTATTCTCAGGTCAGTTTCTCGGATGAGCCAAAGTACCCGCATTAATCCATTACGAAGAGAGCGAGCAGCGATATCGGCATGATTCATTCTGACAGACGACCCTGCAGGAACCCCGACCCACCCCACGCGGCAACAGATTGACTTCGTTTCGTTTCGTTTGATCTAATCTAATCAGATGAAGCTGAGGCGGAAGCGTACAAATAAGATTAAGATTTCGCATAGGATTTCCCTCGGGAGGAAATCCATCATTCAGAGGAAAATCCGTGAGTTTTAGACGACCCCGAAGTACCATCGGAGATAAATGTATCTGGCCCAGGACTGGAAATCTCTACGGTCGGGACTCGGCGGATGGTCCGAATGGAGAGCTGAGAGAAGTGATAATTACTCGTACGGATCCACGTGGGGATCGTAAGTCTTCACGCGTGACTTTATTGGGCGATTTGATGGATGTTGCGCATGCCATTGGTGATACTTGATCGTGATATTCGGTACTATTGCACGGAAACAAGACTCGCAAGAGTAGCGGAGTGGATGAATGGCCTGTTTCTTTCTGTAGCACGGCCTGTGGCACGTTGTGTGGCAGCTCTCTCCGTACGGTCTCTATTGCCATCAGAGTGGCGTCCCAGCGATCGGTCAGTGGCACCAGCCCATTGAAGACTATGATTGGTGGTGACGGTGGTGACGGTGGTGCAAGGGAGAACGAAGCACCAGAAGCGGGACCTGAAGCTCAGTGGATCCCCAATTTTAAGTTACCACCAGAGAAGCCTGCAGTGCAGGAGTGCACCTGGCACCTTACCGGTACGCCCCCAAGAAAGTCCGAGAAAGCCCACTCAACGGCTACGCAAGATATTCCGAGCTCCAGGTGTGTGTGTAAAAGCATCACATTGCGCCGGATCTTCTCCTTCTGACCTACGACTTCTCCATTCCTACAACACCATCGCATCCCATCATCTTCCCACTGGTGGTCGACGGAAACCCATTCATTTGGAGTTGATAGTGCCGAGTCTGGTACCTGAGATCGTCCCACCCCGCCTCAACAATTTTAACTCCCTCTGCCCCTTTTGACTTTGAGTCTGCGCGACCACAGCACCGTCGTCATGGATATCGCCCTCGAACTATGCGATACCTACTTCTTTGATCACCTCTACTCAGCCATTCTGCCAGCGAAATCTGCCCTATACAGCTCGAAAGATGGATCAAACAATGGTACTCTGTTACACACGCGACCGCGATCATCGTGGCAATTTAAACCGGCTACCCAATTCATATCTTTTCCACCCAGAGAAGCAGCCTACACAAGCGAATGGATGAGGGACAATGTATATCGACAATTCATTTCTCTCGTGCTGATAACTTGGTAAGTTCCCAATTCTTTTGAATGCGCCTCCAAGAACTGTCAACTAATACATTTTTCCATAGGATTGCCGGAGCAGCACTCTACTTACTGGTGGCCAGTCTCTCCTACGTCTTCGTTTTCGACAAGACCACCTTCAAACATCCCAAATTCCTCAAGAACCAAATTCGCCAAGAAATCAAACAATCATGCAATTCCATGCCCTTCATGGCTATGCTCACCGCTCCTTTCTTCCTCGCTGAAGTTCTAGGCCACTCGAAACTATACGACTCATTCAGCGACGAGCCCTTCCGATACTACAACTACCTACAATTTCCATTCTTCATCCTCTTCACGGATTGCCTCGTCTACTTCATCCATAGAGCTCTTCACCATCCTTTGCTCTACAAAACTCTACACAAGCCCCACCATAAATGGATTATGCCAACACCATACGCCTCAATTGCCTTCCATCCTGTTGATGGCTGGGCACAATCTCTCCCATACCATATCTTCCCTTTTCTGTTTCCTCTCCAGAAATTCGCCTACCTCTGTCTGTTTTTCTTTGTCCAGGTTTGGACTGTTTTCATCCACGATGGAGAGTATGTTGCCAATAGCCCTATTTTGAACGGTGCTGCATGCCACACCATGCATCACCTCTATTTCAACTACAACTATGGACAATACACCACTCTTTGGGATCGATTGGGAGGCAGCTATCGCAAGCCAAATGAAGAATTGTTCCGAAGAGAAAGTAAGATGGGCCAAAAGGAGTGGGAGAGACAGGTAGCCGAGATGGAGAAGTTGGTCAAGGACGTTGAGGGCGAGGATGATCGTACATACGGATCAGAGGAGGTGGAACTGAGCACCAAGAAAGCCAATTAGATTTTTGGCAATTATGGTGACTTGATCGAAAAATTTCGAGGTAGTTTCTCGCTGAAGGAACTTGGAATAGGGTGGTAAACAAAAGCACGGCATTAAAATTGTGAACAATTTTGGACACAATTGTACAAAAGGCAAGCAGCACGAGAAAACGATTAGAAAGGGCGGGAAGTCCTGGGAGAAGCAGGGAACTGGAGTCTTTGGGGGGTAATGAAGACGGTAATGATGTATTGTACAGGTTTGAGGGCGTTCACTCATTTCTGACGAGATGGATGAGGGCCGGCAGGGGTTTTAGCTACCTACCTAATAATTCTTTGATCTTTACATACGAGATAGACGGAGGTGATGGGAAAGGAAAAGGAAGAGAACCACTTTTCATCGAGCCCAAGATCCCTTTTAGGGGATTGATGATAATGATGTTTATTTTTATATAAATGAATCCAAAGCTTTATGTAAGATTATTTGCATATACAGGGAATTACTAAAGAGCGGGGGAGGCTTTGCTGTGCTGTGCTGTCCAAGTACTTCTATTACCTGATTCTGGGTATGATACCTGTAACTTTTACCTACCGGGAGTTTCTTGTCCTGTTCTATCCTATCCTACCTATCCTGTGCTATACTGTTTTTTTACTAAAGCTACCTCACCGTAGTATGTATAGTACATCTACTCAGAAGTCGGATGAAGTAGAAGTCGGATGAAGTAGAAGTAGAAGTATATGTATATGTATATAATCATATCCTTATAAAAAGAATATACCTAGGTATTAATTCCCCCCAATTCCCCTATTAACCCCTCCCCATCCCCATCCTTCCATCTTTCCCAGCTACCTAAACCCAAACCTAACACAATCCAATCCAATCAGACCATAATTACAGTACTCATACCAAACCCCCTCAACCTTCGACATCTCTCTATACAAAAATGTTTATATATATATATATATATATATAT